>JAPMLY010001302.1:0-92500 GCA_026401115.1 Tetraselmis chui
CCACGGATAAACTAAAGAAAATAAAAACTCGAGCCAATACGGCCTACGACACCTGCCCCAAACTCTCCCACCGCCGATTGGAAATTAAAAGCGGCCTCCTTCCCCCCGCCGGCGCCACCTCCACACTCCACCGCATTACTAGACCCGATAAAACTACCGCTTCCTTTCCCTCCGCCGTCATTGACGCGGTACACTCCCACTTCGCCACCGAACTCGGCCGCGCCACCCCACACGAACTACCCACCCCCCCGTGGGAACTCCCCGACAACCCCGACAACTTTACCATCGAACCTCGCGGTGACCCCTCTCTCACCCTTGCCGATATGATTACCCGCGACACTTTCGATAAAACCCTCAACTCCCTAGGCACCGGCAAAGCCCCCGGCCCCGACGGCATCCTGTTAGAGTTGGGAACGGATAGTTACACGTAGGTCATGTCGGCCCCACAAGGGGGCCGGCTGTGGTGACTAGAGAAGTGGGAAGAGAGATATGGCGGCCGGCGAAGGCACCGGCAAGGCCGGCCGACCGCCACTAATAGGGAATAGAGTACCGCTAATAGCACAACACTAAGTACTAGAATGACAAATAACTACCTTGTACATAAGCACTATGCAACGGGATGCTAGTGCTAACACCCCCCCTCAAGGTAGCCGAGGTCTTGACGTCGTCCTAGCTTGCGTTGAGGAAGGTGCCATCTTGGTCGAAGGTTTAGTGCTTTAGCGTGTGCCTCAAGCCGGGTAGGTGTAGCGACATGCGCTCACAAGAACGTGCCGCTACCGGCGAGTTGCCGATATGAAGCGGTTCCAAATGTACTGCGTAATGTACTATTCTGACATGTAGCGGGAAAAACTGTCCACGGGAGAATTAGCCGACGCATGAGAGCGACCGGCGAGGAAGAAGCACAACCAATAAGGTTGTTTGTGGCGTGTAGGCACGCAAAAGCATAGACGGGCGCTCGTGTTGACTCCCTCCTTTCGCCGTGGGAAAGTTAAGCTCCTCGCTAAGTTAGGTGAGCGTTGCGGCATTGCCTCGGGAAAAAAAACAATAATAGTACTAATTAAAGTACGCACGAGCCGAATTTTCGCGGGTCGGTCTCAAAACCAGATCCGGTCGAAGGCTAGGTGAGACTAAAAGCTGGGTGGGGCGAACGTGGCGCCGGGCGCTTTAAACACGCTCTTCTCCTTTTTACGTGGGAGATGGTAGGACAGTCGCGGACAGCCAGCTCGAAGGCGAAGCGTGGGGTCGGTGGGACGATGAATTACTAGCGTGGCGCCGAGCGCTTTACACACGCTCTACTCTTTTTCACGTGGGAGTAGGTAGGACTAGCGTGGCGCCGAGCGCTTTACACACGCTCTTCTCTAGTGTAACTTGGTGGAGGGCCCATAGCCTGTTAGAGTTGGGAACGGATAGTTACACGGAGGTCATGTCGGCCCCACAAGGGGGCCGGCTGTGGTGACTAGAGAAGTGGGAAGAGAGAGATGGCGGCCGGCGAAGGCACCGGCAAGGCCGGCCGACCGCCACTAATAGGGAATAGAGTACCGCTAATAGCACAACACTAAGTACTAGAATGACAAATAACTACCTTGTACATAAGCACTATGCAACGGGATGCTAGTGCTAACACATCCCCAATGAAATAATCAAATTCCTACCACCGGCGACTGTTAGCACTAGCATCCCGTTGCATAGTACTTATGTACAAGGTAGCTACTTGTCATTCTAGTACTTAATGTTATGCTATTAGCGGTACTCTATTCCCTATTAGTGGCGGTCGGCCGGCCCTGCCGGTGCCTTCGCCGGCCGCCATCTCTCTCTTCCCACTTCTCTACTCACCACAGCCGGCCCCCATGTGGGGCCGGCACGACCTCCGTGTAACTATCCGTTCCCAACTCTAACAGGTTATGGGCCCTCCAGCAAGTTACACTAGAGAAGAGCGTGTGTAAAGCGCTCGGCGCCACGCTAGTCCTACCTACTCCCACGTAAAAAAGAGTAGAGCGTGTGTAAAGCGCTCGGCGCCACGCTAGTAATTCATCGTCCCACCGACCCCACGCTTCGCCTTCGAGCTAGTTGTCCGCGACTGTCCTACCATCTCCCACGTAAAAAGGAGAAGAGCGTGTGTAAAGCGCCCGGCGCCACGTTCGCCCCACCCAGCTTTCTGTCTCACCTAGCCTTCAGCCTACCGATGCTCTCGACCGGATCTGGTTTTTCAGACCGACCCGCGAAAATTCGGCCCGTGCGTACTTTAATTAGTACTGTTATTGTTTTTTCCCGAGGCAACGCCGCAACGCTCACCTAACTTAGCGAGGAGCTTAACTTTCCCACAGCGAAAAGGGGGAGTCAACACGAGCGCCCGTCTATGCTTTTGCGTGCCTACACGCTCCTAACGGCCTTGTTGGCTGTGCTTCTTCCTCGCCGGTCGCTCTCATGCGTCGGCTAATTCCCCCGTGGACAGTTTTTCCCGCTACATGTCAGAATAGTACATTACGCAGTACATTTGGAACTGCTTCATATCGGCAACTCGCCGGTAGCGGCACGTTCTTGTGAGCGCATGTCGCTACACCTACCCGGCCGGAGACACACGCTACAAGCACTACACCTTCTACCAAGATGACACCTTCCTCAACGCAAGCTAGGACGACGTCAAGACCTCGGCTACCTTGAGGGGGGGTGTTAGCACTAGCATCCCGTTGCATAGTGCTTATGTACAAGGTAGCTATTTGTCATTCTAGTACTTAGTGTTATGCTATTAGCGGTACTCTATTCCCTATTAGTGGCGGTCGGCCGGCCTTGCCGGTGCCTTCGCCGGCCGCCATCTCTCTCTTCCCACTTCTCTAGTCACCACAGCCGGGACTAGGGGGGCCGGCACGACCTCCGTGTAAATATCCGTTCCCAACTCTAACTCCGCTCCGCACTCTTCTCTCTCCTCTCCCTCCTCGCCCACAAATCCTACACCCCTCCTGATTGGTGCCACAGCACAACATGCCTCCTACACAAGAAAGGCGACCCCTCCCTCCTCGATAACTACCGCCCTATCGCCCTCATGAATAACCTCCTTAAACTATGGACAACACTAATCAAAGATGCAGGCTCGAAATACGCCGAAACCCACGGCATTCTCAGCGACCAACAAGACGGATTCCGACAACACCGCAGCATCCACGACGCCCTCTCCTCCCTCATTATGACGATGGAGGACGCGAAACTCCACAATAAGGACATCTACGTCATGTACGCGGATTTCAAAGGCGCCTTCAACGCCGCGGACCACCGCATCATGTTCAAACACATCCGTCAACTCGGTATGCCCCCCACCATTGTCGACACGTGCGAACACCTCTACGGGGTCTCAACCACATATTATATTACACCACATGGCCCCACCCCTTCTATCAACATTAACCGCGGAACCCTCCAGGGAGACACCCTCTCCCCCTTTATGTTCACCCTCTTCCTTGAACCCTTCCTTCGCTGGCTCACGGTGGGAAGCTGGGGCTACCGCCCAGGCCCCCCCGCCACTAACGTCGACCCCACAGAACCCACAGCCACATACCCAGGACACGGCTTCGCCGACGACCTCAGCCTCGCCACATGCTCGACCCCCAACATGACCATCCAGCTCCGGAAACTCTCCCTCTTCAGCGCCTACACGGGCATGACCGTCAACATCCGCAAATGCTGCATCACCGGCGCCCTCTGGCGCACAGGCAACGCCCTCACCCTCACCAACAATACCCTCCGCGCATCCCGCCTGCATACTCAGTTCATCACCCTCAACTCCACCCCGGCCCCCATTCCCTCCATTGGCCCCACGGACACATACCGCGTCCTCGGAGTAGAACTGAATACCTCCCTCACCTTCACCAAACAATGGCACGAACTAAAACGCACCACTGCATCCCTCATCACCACCCTTTCCACCTCCCCACTAACACAATCCCGCAGAATCAGAGTCATCCGAAGCCTCCTCATCGGCAAACACTTCACCCTCCAGCTCGGCCTCTTCACCGACTCCCAACTCGACACTCTAGAAGGACAAATCTGCCGCGCCCTCCGCTCCGCCGTCTCCTCGGTACGTAACCTCCCCCGCACCGCCCTCCACCGGCCCACCTCCGACCTAGGTTTCGGCCTCCCCTCCCTCAAAGCCCATGCCGCGCAACTCACAGTCTGCCACCTCCACAAAATCATGAACTCCCCTGGTTATAGAGGCCGCATGGCCCGAGAACACATACGCACCATATCCCACACATACTCCCACTGGCCCACCGAATCCATCATGTCAGGCAGATTCTCCCCACCCACACTCAGATGCCTAGTACGAGCCCAGCGAGACGTTGGCACCATGTTTCACAACATCCCTCCACTCTCCCTCACCAACCCTATTGCTTCCACACTCCGCGCCCACTTCACCCGACAAGACAACACCCTCCTCGCCTCACTCAGAGACAAAGCAACACACATCACGGACCCACACACATAAAGGCAAGCATATTGCGAATTCTCCCCCCGCAAAACACACGCCTCCCTCCTCCCCCGGCTCACCCCCCTCTGGCAAAACAACATAACCACATGGCCACAAGTCCTCCTCCGAGCCACCCCTCCTCCTTCATACTCAAATCATGCAAATCCATCTCCAAACTCACAGGGGCCACCTCCCCTCTTTCAATCCCCATTCGCCTTCTCGCCAATGTCCTTACCGAACCTTCCGATACTATCCATAACCGCCTCCCCATCACACAACTCAACCCCAAACTAGCATCCCCCCCACCATTGTCCACCCCTCCTGGATTCCCCTCCTTTCACCGCACCTCCCTCGCCCAACCCCCACCCTCTCGTCCGGCATCCACACCTCACGCACCAATCACCCCACCCCCACTGCACCCACCACACACTTAGACACAGAATACCTCACCCCCTCGGACCACCACTACCCCCCCTGCGACGTTACACGCATCATTTCCAAACACAAGGACACAGAATACGGCCAAACGCAGTACATGGTCGAATGGGCCCCGGAACACCTCACGGAATGGGACATTCAGCTACAACTCGAAGACGGCTTCCGCCTCATCTCCTCCACCCCCACATCGGTATGCCTCCCCACCCCCTCCCCCACCACATGCTCCATCTGTCATGACCTACTGCATACATAACCCACCTCCACCTGCTGCACATGCCCGCACTTTGCCGTACATTCCCAATGCCGCCCAGCTCCGGGACCCGCCACATGGCAATGCGACTGGTGTGCTCGCGGCCAACAACACGACCTCACCCGCCTCCACGAGGTCCAGTGGGCCCCGTGCCTACAACTACACGACACCATCAGTGAGACCCCCTCCGGCCCCACCGCCCTCACCGCATTTAACTCCGGCTTTGTCCCCTCCACCACACCCATACTGCCAGAACCCGGACCCCCTCCCTGGTCACACCCCCTAGTCACATTCAACCATGACCCCGTTAACCCCGACCTCGACATGCTCCCTACCGGTAAATTCGCCATCCACGCACACCCATCACTCCACGACACCACCGTACTCTGCACTCCCGACGGCCGTGCGGTCACCACCCTTAACGGCCCCCGCGTTCGCCACCTCTATCAACTCTTCCGCCCCGACCTCTCACAACATACGTTCGAAATGGAGGTCTACCACCTTCTCACTCGCCTAGGTTCCCGCTCAAAAATTCACTCACCCACACCCGCCACCACCACCCGCAATAGATGGGCCACTAGAGAAGACCTACTCACAGCTCTCCGCCACACATTCCACATACAGACAGAACTCTACTCCGACCCCCTCAATAAATCCCTTCACTCCCACACCTACCACTCCCTCTACCCAAAAGACACAGTCTTCTCATCTAGTGGCAGCAATGCCCCACACACATGGCAAGGCACCAACATTGCCAACCCCGAATACGACCACGAATGCATGCGCCGCGCCATGGAACACGCAATCACCAGCGCACACCTCACCGCCCCTCACACACCCAGCGCAACCATCCTCATCCTCCCCCGATGGGAACACACACCCTACCGCCACTCCAAATACATCAACTCCCCATACACCCACCACCTTTACACCCTCCCCAATGACGCACACACCTTCCTACCCCCCGACCAACACACTGGCAACCCCACCCCTACCCCATTCGGCACACGATGGATGGTCGACATATACCTCGTCGCCAACCCCCTCGCACTCTCCAACCTACCGTCACCCACAGCCATGACCGCACTTCACAACACTCTCGAATCTATCTACGACACTCACCTCCCCAACCCCGCCATCAACACCCCTCCTCCCCACCTCTTCGACACCTACTCACCCCACTCAGCATGCATATACCACCTCCCCCAAACCCAACTCACCCTCTTACGTACCCCCTCCCGGAACGCCTGCATCTAACATACCCCCCAACCAGCGGAACTCTTGCTTGGAACTGGCAGGACTTTGTATACACAGACGGCTCGAAAAAAGGAAGCTCACCCCCCCTCGGAGCAGCAGCTACCCACCCCGCCTCGGACACCAAAATCAAAATCCTGGTGACCTCTACCCCTCCCTCACACACAATAAATCGCGCTAAATTAGCTGGCATAGATATAGGCCTCCAACTAGGCCGCATCCACCTCCTCACAGACAGTGCGTGCTCCCCCCGCCTCATAAAAGGATACTTAAACTGCCCTTCCGCTTACATACACAACATCCACCGCGACACCCTCCTATCCATCACACACACACCCTCAAAACCCGCTGCGACGCAGGCATCCGTACACACCTCGGCAAAATCAAAGCAGTTAACTACTATACTTTACCTGTCCATAGTCTGTCCCGTACATGTTGCCGGACACACTTCCACATGGTGTCTGGTCTGGTTTCGTCCGGTGGTTTTGTCCTGTACTTTGTATGTCCCGTACCCGTACTTGCCAAAAAACCCGGATCGCTCCGCCGGCCGCCTGTCGGTCTGGTCTGGTCCAAAAACCGGATCGCTCCGCCGGCCGCCTGTCGGTCTCGTCGCTACCCCCCGGAGAACATTAACCGGATCGCTCCGCCGGCCGCCTGTCGGTCTGGTCTGGTCCAAAAACCGGATCGCTCCGCCGGCCGCATGTCGGTCTCGTCGCTACCCCCCGGAGAACATTAACCGGATCGCTCCGCCGGCCGCCTGTCGGTCTGGTCTGGTTTCGTCTGGTGCTTCTGTCCCGTACCCGTACTTGCCAAAAAAACCGGATCGCTGCTCCGCCGGCCGCGGTTTGAGATTAGCGCCTCATGCGGAGATTCCGGTTACTGGTCTGGCGCGCACAGCACGCTCCGGCCGGCTGCTTTATTTTTTGCGCCGCGCCGGTTTCATCGCGCCGGCCCACTCCGGGATCGCCGCGGCGGCCCACTACGGGGATGTTGAGGGCATGCAGGGGGCATGTAGGGGCATGTAGAGGCCCTACATCGCCGTTTTGCACCGCTTTCGGTGTGCCTCTTCTCCATTTCGCGACGACAATGTAGGGATGTAGACGATTTTGGGATTTTAGCCTCTCAGTGTGTTTAAAATTTCACCTCAACTCTTTTTCTTTTTTTTCCCAAAACGAAATTTCCCAAAATCGTCTACATCCCTACATTATCGTCGTGAAATGGAGAAGGGGCACACCGAAAACCGTGTAAAACGGCAATGTAGGGCCTCTACATATCCCTACATGCCCCTACATGCCCCTACATCCCTCTTCACCCCTCCGCCTCCGCCCGCGCCGGTTTCATCGCGCCGGCCCACTCCGGGATCGCCGCGGCGGCGCACTCCGGCCAACCCAACCCACTCCGGCTCACTCCGACCCATTCCGGCTCACTCCGGCCCACTCCGGGATCGCCGCGGCGGCGCGGCCCACTCCGGCTCACTCACTCCGCGGCGCGGCGGCCCACTCCGGCCAACCCACTCCGGCTCACTCCGGCCCACTCCGGGATCGCCGCGGCCGCCCACTCCGGCTCACTCACTCCGCGGCGCGGCCGCCCACTCCGGCCCACTCCGGGATTGCCACTCCGGGATTGCCACGCCGGCTCACTCCGGCGCACTCCGGCCCACTCCGGGATCGCCGCGGCCGCCCACTCCGGCTCGCTCCGGTCGCCACGCCGGCTCACTCCGGCCCACTCCGGGATCGCCGCGGCGGCGCACTCCGGCCCACTCCGGCCCACTCCGGATCGCCGCGCCGGCCCACTCCGGGATTGCCACGCCGGCTCGCTCCGGTCGCCACTCCGGCCCACTCCGGCCCACTCCGGCCCACTCCGGCCCACTCCGGGATCGCCGCGGCCGCCCACTCCGGCCAACCCACTCCGGCTCACTCACCCCGCGGCGGCCCACTCCGGGATGTAGAGGCTATGTAGAGGCTATGTAGAGGCCCTACATCGCCGTTTTGCACCGCTTTCGGTGTGCCTCTTCTCCATTTCGCGACGACAATGTAGGGATGTAGACGATTTCGGGATTTTAGCCTCTCAGTGTGTTTAAAAATGTCACCTCAACTTTTTTTTTTCCCAATACGAAATTTCTCAAAATCATCTACATCCCTACATTATCGTCGTGAAATGGAGAAGGGGCACACCGAAAACCGTGCAAAACGGCAATGTAGGGCCTCTACATAACCCTACATGCCCCTACATGCCCCCTACATCCCTCTTCACCCCTCCGCCCTCAACGTGAGTTCGCCGCCCGGCAAACTCGAGCACACTCTTGACTACCTGAGTTCGCCGCCCGGCAAACTCGAGCACACTCTTGACCGCCTGAGTTCGCCGCCCGGCAAACTCGAGCACACTCTTGACCGCCTGAGTTCGCCGCCCGGCAAACTCGCGGTGTCCCGGAGCGGCTTGAGTTCGCCGAAAGTTCAAACTCCCACTCCCACTCCCGGCCTACATCCCTACACCCCTCTTGGTTCGCCCCCCCGCCGGCGGCGCACTCTCACACGCCCGATGCCCGCCGGCGGCGCACTCGCTCGCTCCGGGCATTCCGGTTCGATGCCCGCCGGCGGCGCACTGCCCCCCCGTTGGCGTACTCCCTCGCCCTCCGGTGGCTCGCCCTCCGGCGGCAACGTCAAAATTGCCTTTAGGAGGGGGTAGGGAACGGTGTACAACTCCACCGATGTCCGCTTGCCCATAGCGGTGACCGATTGGACGGACGGTCCCTTTTGCGCGGTTTCCGGGTGGCATCCATTGACGAGGTGCGGACATGGCATCGCCGCGCAACAACGCTCTAGGACTAGCCCCTCAAGGTTGGTCCAAATGTCCGTGAGCTTGCGGTACCGCTTTCCATACTTGCAATAGGTGCATTCGTGGCGGAACGGTTCCATGCTTTGCATGAAGTCCCGCTTTCGAAGCATCCCCGATCCGGGGTTCTCAATGGCCCATACCCGGGGCTGCAAGTGCTCGATGGTGGCGATGCATCCCTTGACCACCGCGTCCGCGGTCGCTAGGTCCCGCACGCCCGTGGTTTTGGCGCGGGAATACTCGGTGCACGGTGGCGACGCCCAAACGATGTCAAACTCTCCCGGCTTCCACAACGCGGCGGGGTCGATGTCCCGCATGTCTGCGACGATGGTGGGTTGGAACTTGGGGTCGACGTCCACCGTCACGTACTCGTACCTTTGATCCGGGAATATGCGTTGGAGCGCCTTGCCGATAGATTTAGTACCGCAGCAGAGATCTAGGATGCGCATCGCAAGTAGGTGTCCTTTGAGATAGGTAGGCGAAAAAAGACATGCACCGACCCGACCCAACTCCGGGATGTGCGGCTGGCAGTCTTTCATTTATTGTCTCCGGGAAATGTATATAAGGCAGCCAATAATCCACCATGAGCATATCAACCATTGCCCTCAAAACCTCCGCCCTCAACAGCGCCGCCATGTCCGTCACCCTCACAGAATGCTACCACGATGATCGGTTCTTGCGAATGCTCGCGTTCCAACGCCCCGACTCCCATGTCAGCCCGGAGCATATCTCCATGGCCAAGAGCATGCACCAAAAAAAGCCCATCGGTATATCGGAGGTCACCTACAAGCAACGGAAGTATGCGTTGGGTCCTAATGAGACTGTCGCCATTGGACGCTACTATCCCTATCCCAATTGCGTATGCTACCAAAACATGCTCGGCAGCATGCGTCGTGTGCTAGCCAGCGGAATGTACACGGAGGTCGACATGGAGAACGCGCATTCCCGGCTGCTTCTTGGGAAGTTCCCCCGCGCGCAAGCCCTTCAAGCGTACTGCGATGGGCGCGATGGACACCTCGCGAGCGTCGCCGAGGCTGCCAATGTCTCCAAGTCGGTGGCTAAGCAACTCTTCATCATCCTCATCTTTGGTGGGTCCGTCAACACATGGAAGAAAGAGCACAACATATCGGACGACACCGCCCTTCCCGCAATTTGCCAAGAGGTGTACGCGGATATCGACGCCTGCAAGCGGGAGTTCATGGCCGCTGCGGAGTCCGTGAAGTACATGCAAGCCGCGAAAATCAAGAACTCCGCCACCGGAAAGCCCTGGGAGAACACGGCCCTCGCTCTTTGGCTGCAAGACCTTGAGGCGACGTGCATGGCCAAGGCCATGGGCTACTTGAAACGCTCGGGCGTCTACATCGCTTCGTTGATTCACGATGGGGTCCTTGTCAACTCCGCGGACGCGTCGTTGGTCGATATTGACGGGCTTGGTCGATACGTTCGCGCGGAAACCGGGCTTGACTGCACGTTCGCTATGAAGCCGTTGGAGCTGAGCGACAAGGACCGTGCGTGGCGAGATGCGGTCGTCGCCGGAGCTCGCAAAGGGGAGATGAGGCAGCTATCAACAGATTTGATAGCGGCGGCGTGGGAGAATGGCCACCGGCTGCTGGCAAGGGCGGTACACAGCATGTTCCCGGATCGGTTCGTATACCTCGGCAAGGTCACCGGATTTTACATGTTTCGGGCGCCGAGATGGGAGAGCATTTCGGACGGTGTGGAGGAGTTTTTGCACGTGCTCAACAACGATGTGCACGCGGCAATTTGTGAGGCGGTTGAGGAGCTGCGCGCCAAGAAAGAGATCGCCAAGGAGAACGGGGAGGGCGAAGAGGAGAACGGGGAGGAGAACGGGGAGGGCGGGGAGGAGAGCGGAGGGAAACAAAGGAAGAAAATGACGGATTTTGACGTGTTGCGCCGGATGTTGGCGGCGGTCGGAAGGATTCAGTTCAAAATTGACCTTGTGAAAGAGTTGCGCAGTCTTTACAAACACGACCCGAACCCAGCGCGGTGGTTGAGCCGCCTCGACGGCGACGATATGTTGCTTGGCTGCGAGGACTGCGTCTACGACTTTCGAGAGAAGCGTTTCCGCGAGGGCCGGCCCGAGGATATGGTGTCCATGAGCACGGGCCACACTCGGGCCGACCTGGAGGCGAACGATGGCCTCACCGAGGAGATCATGGAGGCCATTGGAAACATGCACCAACCGGATGAGCTCAGCTACATGATTAACACGCTGGCGACGTCAGTGGTAGGCGACCGCCCGAATGACGTCTTCCACATTTGGTCTGGCACCGGCGCCAACGGCAAGGGGCTCACAAAGAACCTAGTGGCTACAACCTTCGGGGAATACTACTACGAGCCGAGCGCGGGCCTCTTCGCCACACGGTCCGTCTCGGGATCAGTTCTGAGCTCCGAGCTCGCCAAGCTGAAGGGGAGGCGCGTGGTCATCGCCTCCGAGGCGGAATCCGGCGACAAGCTCCGGGCTGGGCTGCTCAAGCAATGCTCAGGACACGACCTCATCCAAGCTAGGGACCTGTATAAGACGGCAGAAGAGTTTCGATGCGTAGCCAACATAATTTTGTGCTTTAACGAGATCCCCGGCGTGGACGACAGCTCCGGAGGCATTGAGCGCCGCTTGCGCCTCCTCCGCTTCAGAAACAAGTTCATGGAGAACCCCACCGCGCTTGGGCACAGGCGAATCGACACCACCCTGCAAGCCAAGTTTTGCTCCAAAAAGTACGGCGCGGCTTTTTTGGCCTATCTCATTCGCACCTTCAACGAGTACGGATTCGCCTTCGAGACGCCCGCCAGTGTGAGAAATGACGCGAAGAGCTACGTGCGCGATAACAATCTTCTTGAGGAGTTCATGAAGACATTCTTCGAGGCCGCCCCCGAGGGCAATTTCATCCCCCTCAAAGAGGTATGGAATATTCTTCGCGAGGAGCGTTGCTATTTTGAACAGCTCCAAATCAAGCATAGCCAGCAGCTCAGTCAAAAGCTGAGAAACATGGGTTATGAAATGGACCGAAAGTTTAAAGGGATGGTGCTGCTGAATTTGAGGGAAAGGAAGAAGACCGATGACGACGACACCAGTGACGATGAATAGATGTGCATGCCCACCCCCGGCCTCTCCCCGAACTGTAATGAAGTTTCTTTCATTTACAAAGATTAAAAAACACTACTTGCACGCTCCCGCCTCGGCACGCTTCTGGGCTTTCTTCCGGTAATAACGCTCGAGATTTGCTCTCCGGCGGGCCTCCGTGTGTTTGGCGTAGTACTCGCGCGCCCGCTCTCGGTCTTTTTGGAGATGAAGGAGTTGCATCGCCGCCAGCCGCTTGAGCTCACCCTCCGATATGTTTTCTACGGAGTCCGTGACGTCGGATACGTTGGATACGGCGGACATGGCGGCGGATGCGGTGGTGGAACGGACCATGTTGTTTGCTTTATAAACCCGGAGATAATTACATCGCGCGTTAAGCCGGGTAGGTGCGTTTTTTTTCCGGGATTGAAACCGGCGGTGTGCGTAAGGGGACAGAAAAAAAAAAATTTCTCCAAGGACAACAAACAACTCAGCCATGCCGGATTCGCCCGCTGTCAAGCGCGCGCGCGCCAAAGCGTACTACGCGGCCAATGCGGAGGAGAAGCGAT
Organism: Tetraselmis chui; assembly: GCA_026401115.1. Lineage (NCBI taxonomy): Eukaryota > Viridiplantae > Chlorophyta > Chlorodendrophyceae > Chlorodendrales > Chlorodendraceae > Tetraselmis > Tetraselmis chui. The sequence goes on from JAPMLY010001302.1 coordinate 12,882, forward strand.
TCAAATCTGCCGTCCGCGGTATCATTGACGGCAGGAAACCTTCCCCGAAAACCCTCGCCGCCTACCGGTGGGGGGAGCGGGAGATCAACCGCATCCGCGCGCTGGACCCTCGTTTCCGCGCCGTGCTCGAGGACACCCACGGCGTGGAGCTTGAGGGATTGTACGCCAACAAGACCCCCCTTCCCCCCCTCAACCTCCCCAGGGTTCAAGTCTCTGCGCCCCCGGCGCAGCCCCCTCGCCCGGACTACCCACAATGCTTGGAGGAGACTCCGGAGAAGGGCACCGGTACCCCGATCACTTGGGCGCAGATCGAAACTTTCTGGAGCGGCGACGTTGAGAAGCACAACATGGGGACGTCGAGCGCGCGCAAGATCATGCGGGACGGCAAGCTCGTCGCGGAGACGTACTCCAAGGTCTACCTTGACGACGTTCGCCGGACGTTCCGCCAGATCCGCACGGAGTTCGCCAAGGCGGATCCCGGTGATAATGCCGTCCCGGTTCTTCGCGACGCCGAGGGGGTGATGGCGTGGCTCCGGGCGAAAAACACAAAAACCATCATCCAAGTGGAGGCCGACGCCACCGCCATGGACAGCGCCGCCGGCGCGGTGGCCGCCCGGGACGATGATGACGACGAGGAGGTGTCTAGCGGCTCTGTGGCCACTTCCGTCGCCGGGAAGCGCGCCCGCGCGCGGACCAAGTCCACGGCGCTCAAGCAGGTTACCCAAAGCTACTCAAAAAAGCTGGGGCACATCACGACCACCTTCGGCGCGTGGGGGGTCTTCCGGGACAGCCTCGGGACGGACGTGCTTCAAACGTACCGCGGTGGATTCGGTGAGGGTGAGGTCGGCCTCTTTCAAGCCATCCAAGCGGACCGGGAGGTGCAAGGCAATACGGCGAAGAGTGACTTGCACGCCGTCCCCAGCTACGAGATGCTCGTCCGCTACCTCCCCAAAATCAAAAGCGCTTTGGGGCCGTCCACCACATGGTTGGCAGCCTTCCTGCAAGTGAAGCTCCTCGGGTTGCGGGACAACCTGGGGGGCATCGAGATCCGGGGCGACGACGGCCGACGGTTTGACCCCACGGTCGGCGACCCCTCCCGGGAGGATTGGTACAACCGCCTCTCCGGGGAGATCTACATCGCGCACTTCAAGACCGGGAAGAGCCGCCTTTGGAACACCCTATTCGTTTGATTTGTCGAAGCACTCCGACATCAAGGCCGCTGTCGAAGCGACACTCGCTCCGGGGCACCCCGAAACCGACCGGAAGTGGCTGGTGGGCATCGGCCGCAAGAAGGATGGGCTGCCTCTCCCTGCCGGTCCAAAGGTGAAGAAGGCCTTCATCGCCGCCGGTTTGACTTTCAAACAGCTCCACAACGGCCGGCTCATTGACACCTCCGTAACGCCGCTGGACGTGCGCCACGCCCAAGTAACATGGAAACACCGGGAGATGTCGCGCCGCAAGCCGTCGCTCACCGCCACGCAAATCAGCGAAAAGATCGCCGGCTTCTTCAACCACGCGAGCGATGTCAACATTGGCTACTTGCGCAAGACGTTTGACAGCCTCGAGAGCCACTTAGCCACCAAGTCGAAGACCATGCTGCCGACGGGAGCCTTGCCACCCGTGCAAGAGGATGAGGCTGAGGATGAGGCTGAGGAAGAGGAGCGGTTGGAGGAGCGCCGGGAAAGCAACGCCAAAGCCACAACCAGCGCCCCCACCCGCGCCAAGAAGCAGCCGGTCGATGCGCTCAGAGCCCGAGCGCCCCCGACTGCAAACCGAACTCGCAAGCCCTCCGCAACGTCCCGACAAGAACCCCCAGCACCTCGCAAGCAAAAGCCCTCAACACCCAAGCCAGCTTCCCCGCCGCCCAATCTTGGCCGTCCGGTGCGCAAACGCGTGCCAACACAGAGGGCAGCGGAGTCGGCCCAACAGCAGAAGAGGCGAGGCGACGCGAGGCGCCGGCGTTCATAGCTAGTAGTTACATCGAATCCGTGAAGCTTTGATATATTCCGTTATAGACATACGCAATTCTAGAAGCCACCGTAAAAGTCTTAGAAGCCACCGTGACACGTAGCGTCACCTTAACATTCAGTGTTTCATCAAGAGCACTTGTTGTCATGGCATATGCTGGGAACGATTCGGTGACGGTCAATGCAGTACCGGTCAAATCAAATCCGAGCGATGTGGTACTTTGGCCACTCAAAAACCTAACACCATTAGTTTTTCTACAAGAGAAGGTTATCCGAACATCAGTAATTAAGTCCGTGTGATTCTGGAGCGAGGCTGGAAATGTAAAATATAATGGCCTCTCCTGCCCAACCGATAATGTTTTTGAGTTGCTAGTCTCGTTGTATGTGACCCGGAACGGGATTTCCTCCTCACTCATCTCGGCTACTAGGAATGTGATAATTTGGCCCGCTTGTGTTGATAACGTATCAATTTGCGATAAAAGGGCCTGATTATGGGCGTCCACGTGCGTTCGGGTAGCTGCATCTGTGTCGTCCACGTATTTCTTTGTGGCGGCGTCGGCGTCGGCTGTCGGCGCACCCACGTTTCTTAAAGGTTTCCCCATGAAAGTAGCTAAGTCCGTCACAATGAGGTTAGGGGTCGAGCATAAGCCCCCCGATACAAGCGTAATATTTTTTGTGTAAATGGATTTCCATGGCGTGAAAACATGCCCCAAATTGTATTCACTTGCTTGGTTCGGCATGAGATCACCGCATCTAAAGTTGTTGCTACCGATAGTGACGGTGTCAGTCGTGCCGCCAAGGGAAATGTAGTTCGTCCATGCTGGCCTTTCGCTTAGCGTTAGCCAAGTTATGGAACGTTTTGAATCATCGACGTATTTCTTGGTCACTGCGTCATCATCCTCCGTCGGCGCGTTCTCTACTTTCAGCTGCTGAGTCACAAGAGTTCCGTATGAATTGGTTATTCTCGGATCGCTCTCATTCGTTCCAAAAGAAACACCATTTTTGAAAACCCCGTATCTAGCATATACATGAGCCCACTGCATTTGGTCTTGACCTAGGTTGTACGTGTCGTGGATAATAGGGGATATACTATCGGATACGACAACGTCGATGTTATTGGGTTGTGGGGGGTACATGTAGGGTCCGACGTTGGACATGCTGAACTTGTCGACCCACTCCGGTTTGTCCGTGACGGTATCCCATGCGTGAGTATGGCTCTTCCTTGCCCATCGAGCATCCCCTACCCGGCGAGAGACCAATTGGAATTCACCCGGGTAGGTGTTATCCGTGCCTACCACACTCTGCACACATGTGATGTTCCCGCCCACGGCCCCCCCTGCCAGAGGCAAGTAGTTGTGCGTGTGGCTTAGCGGGGCGTAGGCCTCGTCGTGCGTGTGCCCAGTCGGGGCGAACCCAGTGTGCGTATGCGTAGTCAGGGCGTACTCGTTGTGCGTGTGTCCGGTAGTGGCGTACTCACTGTGTGTGTGGTTGGTCGGGGCGAACCCAGTGTGCGTGTGCGTAGTCAGGGCGTACTCGTTGTGCGTGTGTGCAATAGGGGCATAGTCGTCGTCGTGTGTGTGTGCAATAGGGGCATAGTCGTCGTCATGTGCGTGGTTGGTCGGGGCGAACCCAGTGTGCGTGTGTTCAACCGGAGCGTAGTCATCGTGCGTGTGTGCAACAGCGGCGTAGTCGTCGTGCGTGTGTGCAACAGCGGCGTAGTCGTCGTCGTGCGAATGATTGGCCGTCGCGTAGTCACCTCCTTCTAGCAGTGCCCTCCTCGGTGTCCCCGTGGCATCTTGCCCTACCAGCTCCTCGAAGAATGCCCTGCTGAAAGGCCTCGTTATCGAGCCGAAATCTACTTTCGTTTCAGCCTGCGGCAAGATGTCGTTCGACACGTTTTGGTCCCCGTCGAGCAGCGCCCGGCGAGAGTAACCCTCCTCATTCTGCCCAAATAGGTTCTTGGCGTATACGTTGTGGAAGTGCCCGGTTTGCCACGGCTTCGTATAAGTCCCTATTGTGTTCCCACCTATTTCAATGTTATTCGGCGTGAGATTGGCGAACACCGTGATGTCATCGGTATCAGAGCGGCTGGATTTCAGCATGTTGGCATTTATGCTGTCATTAACGGTGAGGTCGGTTGTGTAGATGGTCCACCACGGAAAGTCCAACGCCCCGAAGTCTCGTTTGTTGTGGTCGACGCCGATCAGCCCGTCTCCCTCCACCTTGAGGTGTTGCACGAGATTCTGATCCTCGATGGCGTCTATATCCTTCCTCAATTCCCCCAATGTATTGCTCAAACTCACTCCATCAAGCATAACCTCTTCGGCGTGCACAGTCTTCCACTCGTGGGTTTCGCTGCCGAGTGAGTGAATCGGACCAACCAACGCCGCCGTCGTCGGCAAAAGCGAGGCGCCCACTGTGATGTCGGTGTCAAACCCGATAGCCGTGATGTTGTCTGTTCGGATGTTTGCGGCGCTGAACTCGTTGGAAAACGCAGCTACCGTGTCAGTGAGCGCCGTCAAGTCCGTCGTGACTCCCTCGATGGCGTCTATATCCCCCCTCAATTCGCCCAATGTGTTACTCAAGCTCGCGCCAGCAAGCATAACCTCTTCGGCGTGCACATTTTTCCATTGGTGCGAATCGCTCCCGAGTGAGTGAATCGGCCCGACCAACGCCGCCGTCGTCGGCAAAAGCGAGGCGCCCATGGTGATGTCGGTGTCAAAGCCGATCGTTGTGATGTTGTCTGTTCGGATGTTTGCGGCGCTAAACTCATCCTCAAACCCTATCACTTTGTTGCTCAGAGCTACGAGGTCCAATTTAACTTCATCGATGTCCGTGTCCTGCCGGTCATTTTCCGTCTCCTCCACCGCCACCCGGGCCGCTAGCTCCCGGTACAGCGATTCGACCTGGCTGAGGTCCACCTCCACCGCCCGGCGGCCGTTCAACTGCAGCGGCGCCGATACTTGCCGGGATTGATTCATTGTTAATCTTAATAAAAGCAAATTTCAGCGTGGCGGTAAACCGTGAGCCGTTGAGGTCGAGCGTCCGCCCGTCGTCGTCGCTGAGCCGGAGGCTAATGTAGCTGAGATACCGGTTGAAGACGTCGACGAACGCGTCCGAGCTATAGTGGTCGATTTCATTGAACTGCGCGGAGCTCGGTATCTTTGCTAGGATATCGCCCACGCGCCGAGTCCGGGGGTCGCGGTTTTGAGTGAGGAGGTTGCTGTGCACAAACACCGAGCTAGTCCGCGTCAAGTCCACGATACGACTAGCGGTGAGCAAAAGATCTCCTCCGTCGAAGATTTGGGCGGAGTCACCAACATTCAAGCCTAGTAGCCGAGTGCACGTGGTGCCTTCCCCGATCACAACATGATGATCTGCTATTTCCGTTGCAATTAGCGACATCTTATTCGTGTTCTCATCGTAACTCGCCACGTACTCATCGAGTCGTCCATCGTTGAGAAATGCAACGATGTCGTCGATGGACCGGTTCCCGTGGGGAAGCTTGATGGTTACCGGTTGTCCCGGAATTTCACCACCGTCGTCGTATTTAAGAATAAGCGTGTCGTTTCCTTCGAATATGCTGTAATAGGTATGCGGCAACCACGCGTTCAGCAGTCGAACCTGCATGGTGAAACCCTGGGGAACGGTCATAGGGTCTAGGATCGAGAAGACATGGGTGCCGTCTACGAGGACAACGTCGGCGTAGGCCGTGTCCAAATAAACCTGTTGGAGCATCTTTACACGATATCAAAGAAAAATTGAGGTTCCGGTGCATTTCGTTGAGCATCGTTCCGCTGCTTTCTTTTCTCCGCCTTAGCCGTTCTAGCCCGCAGGAGGGCGGCCTGCATCTTCGCCGACGCTACTCTTTTTTTGGCGGGGGTCGGGGGTGGGGGTGGGGTTGGCGCCTCGGCTTGAACCTTTCCACTAGCCACATCGCTCCCCCCAGTATCGCCAGGTATTTCAGGAACGGTGTCTTGTTCACCGTCTCCGTCACTGCCGTCGCCGCGCTCGAGATCGCTCCGTCCCATGCCATTTCTTTTCTAAACTAGACAATAGAAAAGAAATAGAACCATGGCGTCTACTTCGTCTCTACTCGAGACCATCGGTGATGAGGTTGATCGTGGTGAAGCGGTCTCATCCGTGGGCGCATGTACGGCGCCCCCGTTGGACCCCCAGCTCTTTGCCCGGAGCTCGAACTACGGTTCCACCGCATGGTGGAAGGAAAATTACGGCGGTTTTGGCTTTACGGACGAGCAATACGAGGTCTTAGAGGCGGTAACCTGGGGGGTTTCCCCGAAAGAAATAAGAAGGTACTATAAACGGCGGCGCGCTAAAAAATGCGATTCAACATCGAACAACGGTCGGAATTCAAAGTGAACCCCCCAGCGTTTCTCTGCGACAAAAAGATCCATGATCAAGTGGTGGAGCCCCTCCCGAATCGGCCATTTTTTATGGCGATCATCGGGTCCGCGGGCACGGGGAAGACGTCGATGCTCATCAACCTCATATCAAGCAAGCAAGCCTACCGCAAGGCGTTCCATCACGTGCACGTTGTCATGCCGTCTCACTCCGTGGCGAGTCTGAAGCGAAACATCTTTAAAAATCACAACAAGATGCACGACGACCTAGATTGGGCGACCCTCGACGGAATTCGGGAGGCAGTCAAGCTGGCGGCGGAAAAAGAGAAAAACAGCCTTTTAATTCTAGACGACGTGACCGCATCCTTGAAAGACAATGAGATCCAGCACATTCTGCGCGAGCTGATATTCAATCGCCGCCACTACCGGCTGTCCATCATCATCCTTGTTCAGTCTTACAACTCGATGCCGCTTGGCATACGCAAGACGCTCAGCCACTTTTTGATGTACAAGCCCCGGAACAAGAAGGAAACCACGGCGATATTCGAGGAGCTGATCACGCTCCCGCGGGATGAAGCGCACGAGGTCATGCGGTACGTGTTTGACCGGCCCTACGCCTTCATGTTCGCTGACACGGGCACGGGGAACCTATACAAGAATTTCGATCGTATAGGTATAGACGATGCCGCGCCGACCCTCAACGACAGCGGGTAAAAAAAAGCCGAGGGCCCTACATGGCCGACCTCCAAAGAAGGCGCGCAGGGCCACAAAGACTCAGTCAAGGCCACCGCGCAATAGGGTAAAGTACACACCGGTTCAAAACGCCGCGCCGGGCGGCAGCGGCATCGAATTCGCCGCCTCAATTCAGCCGCGGGAGCCATTCACCAGGGGGTGGACTATGGGCGTCGTCGCGCCCAACGTTCTCCAACAACAAGACCCGCTGACTAGATCCGCGTCCGTAATCGGAGACTCGAGGGCAGCAACATCGGCGACGTCCTCTGCAACGGCGACGGCCTCCGCAACGGCAACGTCCTCCGCAAAGGCGACGTCCTCCGCAAAGGCGACGTCCTCCGCAAAGGCGACGTCCTCTCGTTCCTCTACTTCTCGACCCTCCGCTTCGGCGACTTCCATGCAGAAGCATGACCAATTCAAGCACGCAGCGTCGTCCATGGCGCAATCCGGCAGGGGGATGCCCCGGGCCGTGCCTGTGCCACCTCGGCCATCGATGCATGCATCCAACCCCAGAACACACGATAAGTAAAACAAAAAAACCTGTTGTTATAGCAAACACACACATCATCATGGGCCTCGGGCACTATCTGGGCGAGAAGTTGCATCAACTGCGGACCGTCGGACAGAAAGTTGCGCACGGCGTGCGAGTTGCCGGAACAAAGCTCGGGGGCTGGATGCTCAACGCGGCCGCGCCGGTCGCCGCATTCAACCCCGCTCTTGGCGCCGGCCTCGCTTCCGTCGGGGCAATTGCCACCGGGGTCGGCGGTATCGCGGGTGGAGTAGAGAGTGCGCTAACCAGTGGGAAGGTCGATGCCGGTAGCATGAAAGGGCACGCGGCGGCGGTTCGATCGGCGTACGGTAAAATGAGAGCGGGCTCCCAGCTCGAAAGGGGGTGATTAAAAATATTTTCTGAGACGTACTACAAAACAACCACGTCATCACACATGGCCGCAGTCCGCAGCTCGCTCAGCGACTCATTCGTGTATGGGAATAAGCCCGTGGCGGCTCCCGCCACCAAAAGCAAGGTACACATATTTCCGGAAAACGGGTCCACGGAGTTTTTACCCGGAAACACCGTGAGATTCGTACTGCCCACTGGTAATAGGGGCGAGTACTTGAATTGCCGGCAGAGCTACTTGCGTTTCAGGCTGTACAACCTGTCCGATGAAGTCCTTGCACTAGACAAGTCAGCACACTCCGTGTTCCGGGCGTTGAAAGTCTCTGCGAGTGGGGGAGCCGGGGGAGGTGTCCTTGAAAACATCGAGGAGTATAATGCCTTGGTGACCACTTTGTACGATCTGACGGGAAGCTCGGTGCAAATGAACTACGCCGGCACGGTGGCCGAGGGTTTCAATACGTCTTTGCCGGCTGATTCCTCGAAGATTTTTTGCATTCCGCTCATGAGTGGCGTCGTCGGAACGATGCAGCAGAGGTATCTCCCTGTCGGCGCCATGGCACGGACCCACCTCACCATGGAGCTCACGATTGAATCTCAGGACAAATTGTACGCGGCCTCCCCAAACCCGAAGGCGTGGGCGATTATGGACGTCGAATACGTATGCGAGATGATTCACCTCGATCCGACCGTGGATCGCGCTTTGATGGAAGCGAACAGCGGCGGAATCGTCGTCCCCTTCGCCACGTATTCACAGCATCGGTGGATTGCGCCGGCGAATTCGGGGTCGATGTCGATGGCTTTCAGCTCGCCCTTCAAGTCCTTGAAAACATTGATCGGGATCTTTAGGAAGGATGTCAGCAATTACGCGACGGCCGACTACATATCCAAACGAACAAACCCGATCTTGGATACTAGACGCTACCAGTTCACGATCAACGGAGTTTTGACCCCATCCAAGCCCATCGGCACCAATTCGGAGGCGTTTGCTGAGGCTCAAAAAGCGTTTCATGCCTAGAGCACATGGGTGTGATAAATCATGCCAATTGGACAGCGACGGATGGCACATATGCTATCGCGATGGACCTCGAGTCACAGTCCCACAAAAGTATGCTATCCCAGAATGGTGTAGACGTATCCATTTCTGTATCCCATCTCACTGCGCAGTTCGCTGGGCAACTCGCCACAAGCCTCACGGTTGATTTGTTCTCCCATTACGATTCATTCATCGTGATCGGAGCCGATGGCCTGGTGAATGTTTTCTATTGATTAACACAATAGATGCAAATGACCGCACGTCGCAGGATCGTGGTAAGCTCGGCCGAACGGTTTAGGGGCGAGGGGTACTCCTTCACCGTTCGCACGCCGGCCTTTCAAAACGGCTCCGGGTTCCTAGGCAAGCCCCACGTCCGCTTCGCGCTCGAGTGGTGCACACCGATAACCGGCATGCAAGGAGTGGAGTTTGACCCGCTGGCAATAATGCTTTGCTCGCCGTCGATTCAGCAATCAAACTCTTACAAGACATGGGAGACGGGAAACCATGATGCCGTTCTAGCATTTATGCAGTCATGGCGAGGCGGCAACGTTTACGGGGAGATGGCAGACAGCCCCTACGTGCAAAGCAACACGTGCGCCGGGATTTGCGACGGATCTCAGCTTGTCCGGGGGGACATGTCATTCTACTTACTCCAAGGCCCTACGAAATTCCGAAAGAGCGTCCTTCCGTGGACGCCGACGACGTTCATAAGCGACTTTACTTTTAGCCTTGTGTTCTGGGTTGATGAGCCCGAGCGAAGCCTATATCCTCCCTTCTTTCACGTGTGGATGATGGTTAACGGGCCCAACGAAAAGGTCCCCGTCGATTTCCGCACATTCCGGACGGATCGGAACGACGGCACGAGGTGGCAGATGGCGGTCTCACATTGCTCTTTGATTTACCTCTTCGGCTCGCAAACCTACGGGCTTGTAATTACGAGCAATACATTCGTCGAAGACCCGTACCAAAATCTGAACGTCCTAGCCTATCTCCCAGGAACAGAGGCCCATGACGCGTTGAGCTACGTGGGTCAAAAGCTCAGCCTTAAAGGTGTGAACGAAGACACCGTAGGCATCCCCATTCGGCGGCCGCTGGACCGCGTAGGCGAAATCGATCTCCGCTTGCGGACCTCCTCGGGCTTTGCTCCACTGTCCGACATCGCGACTTCGGCGTACGTTATTTGTCTCACCTTCTACCAAATACCAAACGAACAATGACTTTCCGTCACACGCTCGGGACTGCAAACTTCCCCGGCAATCTCCTGCGCGAGGGGCTCCACGAGGGCTTTGTGGAGATTTTCGCCCAACAATCCGAAACCGGTACCGTCTTTGACGTCGACGAGGACACCACGCCACCGGAACTGGCGGAGAGCTCGACAGAGGTCAACCCTGCGGACGCCTTCAGTGTCACCATCACTCTTTCTTTCTATGACACTCAGTAAAACAAGCATGCCCTTATTAGAAACCAATCTGCGGCTGTCGGACACCAATCGGCCCGATGTAACCACGTACCTCCCGCCATGGAACTACCTCATGGGGTTCACCACGAGCATCCGGCAAAATAGCATCGGGAACACGGTGGGGGGAGACCCTGGGGTTATTACTAGGCTTGATGTGAGCGGACTTGATATTAGGCCGGGTACCCTTTTTCTTCGTTGATTACAAACATGAGTGAAAGCGAGGCCGCCGTTCATATAGAAAACCCCTTGCTTGAGAAATGGCGCGCGCACGCGAAAAGACTCAAGCGCTTGCATGGGGATTCCTATTCCTTCTTCAAGGGACGTGCGGACATGGCGTTGTTCACGACCGTCGCACTGAGTCTCGGTGTGGGTTGTCTTAATCTCACGTACGGGATCGGGCAGCCTTCGGCCGCCACCGGAATACCCGCCATCGTGAGCGGATGCCTTTCACTTCTCAGCGGATCCGTGACGGCGGTAAGCAGCGGACTTGAATGGCCGAACAAGTCGGAGCGGCACAACAACTTCGCCTCAAGGTACGGGGAGGTGGTGCGGGACATCAACACCGAGTGTACGCTCCGGCACCTCCATGACGCGGAGTACGCATCGGAGGGCGACTTCATCCGGCATATGGGCACAGAGATGAACCGGCTAGAAGAGAACGCCCCGAATATTTCCGGATGCATCGAAAAATCTTACTGTACCCCAAAATGAGTGGTGTCACCGAGGTACGGCTCTACCGCAACACCGTCGACGAAGTTCCGGCGGAATACACCAACGTCACCGCGGCGGTGCTCAACTCGACTTTGAAAGGCCACGCTACCGGCATCAAGCGGTACCTCGACGGCATCACCACGGTGAGCGGGTTGGCTGGCGGGACCACCTACTACTTTTGGGTGGAGCTAATCGACGCCCGCGGCAACACGGCGGGGCCGCAACCGATCGGGAGCCACACGACCGCCAGAGGAACACAAGATTTTACGTATACGGGAATGGATCAAACAATGAGTGTGATACCGGGGGAGCTTTTGCATGTCAAGGCGTGGGGAGCCGGTGGCTCATCAAGGTCTAATAATCGTGGAGGGGGAGGGGGATACAGCGAAGCTATCGTTCAAGTTCCGGCAGGTGTCACTGAGGCTATAGTCATGGTGGGGAGTGCGGGGCATTCTTGGAGTCAAGGCAATGCTTACCCCGCGGGCTACGGTGGTGGTGGGCCGCTTGGTTTAGCCAGCAATCCAAGTGTGGGGGGTTCCGGGGGAGGTGGTCGTTCTGCGTTGCGGTGGGTGGTAAGCGGCACGATAGAGGATGTTATCACGGCCGGTGGTGGGGGTGGGGCTGGAGATCCCGGCGATCCTGGGCGGGTTAATGGAGGGTCCGGTGGAGGTTTAACGGGGGACCCGCAGATTATTCATCCCAATCGGGAGGAAAGCAAACGGAAGGTGGCATATGCTTGGATCGAGAGGGGTCGGGCCCGGTAAACGGGTCAAAGTATCTCGGAGGTTCGTCTACTTTCGGGTTTACTGGGGGAAGCGGCGGCGGTGGGTACTACGGCGGTGCCGGTGCAGGAGGGCGTGGATCGTTTACAAGTCTTCGTGGGGGTGGTGGAGGATCTGGCTTCGTGGGTCGGAACGGCACCACCGTGCTTCTTGGGAACGAATGGGGGACGGTAAACGACACGGCTGACCCTGATTGGAGGATAGACACCGAACACGGGGTCTCATATATTCACACTAGGTGCTTGCGCGGGTCGGGGACGAGCACTGTGATGGGGGGAGACGCGGACTATGTGCGTATGGGTGGAGGCCTAGGGAACGAGGGAAAGCATGGCCTTGTTATTGTAAAAGGGGTCACCCTTTGAAGACATGCATGAGGAATATTCGCGGCGGGCATCGAACCGGAATGCCCGGAGCGAGCGAGTGCGCCGCCGGCGGGCATCGGGCGTGTGAGAGTGCGCCGCCGGCGGGGGGGCGAACCAAGAGGGGTGTAGGGATGTAGGCCGGGAGTGGGAGTGGGAGTTTGAACTTTCGGCGAACTCAAGCCGCTCCGGGACACCGCGAGTTTGCCGGGCGGCGAACTCAGGCGGTCAAGAGTGTGCTCGAGTTTGCCGGGCGGCGAACTCAGGCGGTCAAGAGTGTGCTCGAGTTTGCCGGGCGGCGAACTCAGGTAGTCAAGAGTGTGCTCGAGTTTGCCGGGCGGCGAACTGACGTTGAGGGCGGAGGGGTGAAGAGGGATGTAGGGGGCATGTAGGGGCATGTAGGGTTATGTAGAGGCCCTACATTGCCGTTTTGCACGGTTTTCGGTGTGCCCCTTCTCCATTTCACGACGATAATGTAGGGATGTAGATGATTTTGAGAAATTTCGTATTGGGAAAAAAAAAAAGTTGAGGTGAAATTTTTAAACACACTGAGAGGCTAAAATCCCGAAATCGTCTACATCCCTACATTGTCGTCGCGAAATGGAGAAGAGGCACACCGAAAGCGGTGCAAAACGGCGATGTAGGGCCTCTACATAGCCTCTACATAGCCTCTACATCCCGGAGTGGGCCGCCGCGGGGTGAGTGAGCCGGAGTGGGTTGGCCGGAGTGGGCGGCCGCGGCGATCCCGGAGTGGGCCGGAGTGGGCCGGAGTGGGCCGGAGTGGGCCGGAGTGGCGACCGGAGCGAGCCGGCGTGGCAATCCCGGAGTGGGCCGGCGCGGCGATCCGGAGTGGGCCGGAGTGGGCCGGAGTGCGCCGCCGCGGCGATCCCGGAGTGGGCCGGAGTGAGCCGGCGTGGCGACCGGAGCGAGCCGGAGTGGGCGGCCGCGGCGATCCCGGAGTGGGCCGGAGTGCGCCGGAGTGAGCCGGCGTGGCAATCCCGGAGTGGCAATCCCGGAGTGGGCCGGAGTGGGCGGCCGCGCCGCGGAGTGAGTGAGCCGGAGTGGGCGGCCGCGGCGATCCCGGAGTGGGCCGGAGTGAGCCGGAGTGGGTTGGCCGGAGTGGGCCGCCGCGCCGCGGAGTGAGTGAGCCGGAGTGGGCCGCGCCGCCGCGGCGATCCCGGAGTGGGCCGGAGTGAGCCGGAATGGGTCGGAGTGAGCCGGAGTGGGTTGGGTTGGCCGGAGTGCGCCGCCGCGGCGATCCCGGAGTGGGCCGGCGCGATGAAACCGGCGCGGGCGGAGGCGGAGGGGTGAAGAGGGATGTAGGGGCATGTAGGGGCATGTAGGGATATGTAGAGGCCCTACATTGCCGTTTTACACGGTTTTCGGTGTGCCCCTTCTCCATTTCACGACGATAATGTAGGGATGTAGACGATTTTGGGAAATTTCGTTTTGGGAAAAAAAAGAAAAAGAGTTGAGGTGAAATTTTAAACACACTGAGAGGCTAAAATCCCAAAATCGTCTACATCCCTACATTGTCGTCGCGAAATGGAGAAGAGGCACACCGAAAGCGGTGCAAAACGGCGATGTAGGGCCTCTACATGCCCCTACATGCCCCCTACATGCCCTCAACATCCCCGTAGTGGGCCGCCGCGGCGATCCCGGAGTGGGCCGGCGCGATGAAACCGGCGCGGCGCAAAAAATAAAGCAGCCGGCCGGAGCGTGCTGTGCGCGCCAGACCAGTAACCGGAATCTCCGCATGAGGCGCTAATCTCAAACCGCGGCCGGCGGAGCAGCGATCCGGTTTTTTTGGCAAGTACGGGTACGGGACAGAAGCACCAGACGAAACCAGACCATACCGACAGGCGGCCGGCGGAGCGATCCGGTTAATGTTCTCCGGGGGGTAGCGACGAGACCGACAGGCGGCCGGCGGAGCGATCCGGTTTTTGGACCAGACCAGACCGACAGGCGGCCGGCGGAGCGATCCGGTTAATGTTCTCCGGGGGGTAGCGACGAGACCGACAGGCGGCCGGCGGAGCGATCCGGTTTTTGGACTAGACCAGACCGACAGGCGGCCGGCGGAGCGATCCGGGTTTTTTGGCAAGTACGGGTACGGGACATACAAAGTACAGGACAAAACCACCGGACGAAACCAGACCAGACACCATGTGGAAGTGTGTCCGGCAACATATACGGGACAGACTATGGACAGGTAAAGTATAGTAGTTAACACCACTCACTAGGTAACGACCTCGCAGACACCCTCGCCAGCCAAGTCGCGGATGGACACCCACCCGACACTACATACACCACAGGTTCAGAGGTCACGATAGGCCACTGGACCTGGCCATACACCCTCATACCACAAACCCTAGGAGACCCACTACCCTACAAATACACCAACCTCAAAGCCGACGCACACACCTACAGCACCAAACACACACACACGCCCCTCTCGCAAACTAACAAACACGGTGCCCTCCTCGCCCGCGCCGCGGAGGACGGCGCCGATTTCTCTTTCCACAAAAAACACTCAACCCTCACAAATATCCAATTCACACACAAGCAAGAATTCATGTGGGGAATCCACAACACTCGCCTTCTTTCTCATAACCCCACCCTGCTCTGCCCCCTATGTGGCCAATTCACTAGCAACGGCCACATGGCCGGTAACTGCCCCACCATGTCTAGCCTAAGACAAGACCGACACAACAGCGCGCTACAACTCCTCAAAAAACGAAATCCTACCGTCACTAAAGACAGTAAAAAGATCCAAAGTACTACTAAAGTACTACTGAACCACGAAACGGGGATGGGTCGGTAGCTCGGATGAGCAACACCGATCGTCTTCGCTCTGGGCCTGGCCTCCCGTCGAGCGCAAGACTGGTGGACAGGGCCGCCGGACGGCGTGCACCATTCACCTCTCCCCACCCGAGCCTAGCTCACAATGGTCAGTGGATCCGTAGCGACACCAGACGGTACACACTCAAAGGCGCAGCTTCCCGGGATTTGAATTTCATCCCCCCGACAGCTATCGCGCCATCCACTTCGAAAACCACACATGTACCCGTCAAAGTACTACGAAAGAACAATAACAACCATCGCTTACAAAAAGATCCCCCCCAGAGGAGCGGCGCGCCACACCGCGCCCCTCCGAGCGTCCGGACGTTCCCGTCCGCCGCCAACATCCAACAAACCCAGGTCCCACCGGGCCTGGTCGCGTGCAGCCAACACGTGAACGACTCTCAAACACCTACCAGAAAAGCCACACTCAACTCCACTACCTATCTCCACCACTCGAAATCCTGCTCGAACGCCATGTCTTCGACCCCTACCCTCCCCCCCACTCACAGACAGATGCTCATGCCATTGCGGGATCGGCGCGTGAATACGCCCGCCGCGGACCCCTACAAACCCCGGAGCTATCCAGCGGGACATCCGCTCTCTCTACTCAACCCGGTGTCCCAGCCACCCCCATCTGCCCAAGACCTGGACCCGGCATTGGAACCCTCACCAGCCAGAGGACTCCAGACGCCTCTGGTCCTCGCCGCCCCCAGGTCAACCACTGACCTGGGACGGGCCGCTGACTCACCAACCCACACAGACGACATGTACCGGTGCGATAGTCCCGCTCCGTCCCACAGTAAGGACCAGTCTAACACCCCCCATCCCCTCCCAATAGCCCATGCTGATACTCTCGTTAAGCGCGCACTTAAACCGATACCTTTTCCTCACCTTAGTGCGTCCCAACCACTGTGCTGTAAAGTTCGACCATTAATGCAACATCATGTACCTCGAAAATCATCTTCTTTAATCAGAGAAAAAAATAAAATATATTTTACAGGCCTGATCCCTGCCCCTGCACAAGCCACTGCCCTGATCTGTACTCACCGACGCCCCCCCCCCTCTCATGTTACCCACCTACCCCGCACCTACACTAGTCCACTCGCAGCTGCTCAAGTTGCCTGGCCTGTCGCGCCGGCCCTTGCCCTACACGCTCCCTCTCGCCCGAACTCGCCGCTCGCCGACCGACACCCCCCATCCCACAATACGGCCCTGTATGGCACCCAGCAACCCCTCCCGTTAGCCTGCACTGATACACTGGTTATCAGCGCACCTAAATCGAAACCCTCTTCCCACCGTAGTGCTTCTCAGCCAAAGAGCTGCACAGTTCGATCAATAATGCATCAACCTGTAACTCGCAATAGGTCGTTTTCTTTCGAAAATCTTTTTACAGGCCTGATTCTTAAAAGTGCACTAACCACCGCCCTGATCAGTCACCCCCGTCACCCCTCTCCCTGCTGCCCTCCCCCTGCTCCCTCGCTCTATCCCTCACTCGCTCCAGTCGTCGCTCCTCTCCGCTTCATCCTTTTCTTTTTTACATTTCTTCCCTTTTTTACTTTTACCGCGATAACACGCCTAACTCAACAGACACTCGCGCTTACCTGCGATTACCACACTGTAGAACCTAGTGCACTCGTTCTCCCTCCCCCCTTTTACACGCCCCATGCTCTGCCCTACTCGCCCGTCGCTGTGATAATGGCGGTGCTTCCCCTGCAGAGTTTAGCCCACCCGACCTGCTCTACCCGAATAATTAACCGATCAACCACCCCCCCGCGCACCCCCCTGCCCCGGAAATATCGCCCCTCCCTTACAGAATCAGTCTGGCAGTCCCGAACCCGTAACAATCCCAGCGATACACGTACTCCCTCGCCCCTACAGTCCCCACTTCCTTTAGGCCTGCTCCGAGGCTTCTCTCGGAAGCCCCGAAGCACTTTTGATATGATATCGACAGCCCCCCCTGTCACAGTTCCCCACTATCGCCCTCCTTCTAATATCTACCACACCTTGATTACAGTTTTTCAATTCCCCCTCCCCTACCCTCTCATCCTATCCCCGCCATCCCTACACTTACCACCCTCTCTTAAGCTCCAGAAGACCACCCGTTCCAAGGAGCTTCTACTCGCCGAAATGCGCATGACGTCGACGAACGGACCCTCCGGAGCCTCACACCCTCGCCCTCCACAAGCCTCGGCCGGCAAGGCCGCTTATCATCATTAGTTCCCCACATGACGGGCCTCAAGGCCCAGAGGTTAGACCCCACAACCAACCCCCCACCCCCCAGCTAGACATCCGACGACACACTACTGCCTCCATGCTTCCGCCAACTCTCCCGGCCCACTTTACTCCACGCACCTGTTGCACCGTCCTACATAACTACCTCTTCGACCTAAACCTTGAATACGGCCTCCCTACACCCATCGGCTGCCTCGATTCCTCTGCGGTGCTATCCTTCCAATGGGGTCGTTACCAGGACCTCTCCAACCTCTACTGCCTTGCTACGACGTTATCCAAACTCCACTCCACTCCCACCGCCTCGTACACAATTATCACCAACAACGAAGTCGACAACCACCACAACAACTCCCAATTCCCCAGCCACTGGACTAATCTCGCCAACCGAAGCGCCCCCCCCCGTCCGGGGACGCCTAACCACTCTCTCGTGATCCTCACATGGCAACACTCACACTTCGGCCTCCTACACCTAACTCACACCTCAGCCACATGGATCGACTCTCTTCATCACCCTCCTCCGCCCGACCTCCTCGCCCGCTCTCTCAATCTCCTATCTGACTGGAACTCCTCCCCCCCCCCTCCCGTCGGTACCCTACGCTTCCTCAACCCACCTCGCCAAAACGATTCCGACGGAGCATGGTCGTGCGGCACCCACGCCCTCTTGCACACCTACTTCATCACCACAGCCCCCCCGGACCAACCATACAACCCCCCCCCCTTCGACCCCCGTTCCTCCCACCCGCAGAACGCCCCCCCGATAACCCCCCCCGCACCACCCCCTCCCTCCCCTCCCCCATCCTCCCACACCACACATCCCAACCACTACACTTCATCACCCTCAACACCCGCGGCCTACACACCTCCATTATGGATGTTGAACACCTCTCCACCTCCCACCAACCGGACGTCTTAATCCTCACCGAAACCAACCACGACACCCACAAGTCCCGCTGGCGCATAGCCCTCCCCCAATACCACCTCAAAAGCTCCCGACCCTGCTACTCAACTGTGCCCCTACCCAACGCAGGCGTTCTCTTCGCGGTCCGCCGAGCCTCATTCCAGTCTGCCACTGTCCTAACCCCGCCCCCCCACCTCATCCCCCATATCGCCGGACTAAAAATCGTCCCCCACTCAGGCACCCCTTACCTCCTTATAGGTACTTATATGCCCCAGCTCTACAACACACAACTGACCCGCCTCTACGCAGAAGTTGCAGCTTGGGGCCTCCGACTAGCGGACGACCACCCGCAACACCGCACCCTCTGGGGAGGGGACTTCCAATCGACCACCCACACAGGTATAGGACACCCTGCCCTCACCTCCTTACTCAAATCCCACCTCCACCCCCTCCACGACCCCATCCCTACCTTCCCCCGCAGCGGGGGCTGCCTTGACCACTGGCTCACCACGCCTCCTTCACCTATCACCCTCCCACCATCCTCTTGCTCGATATTCCCCTCCCCCTCCCACTTTACTGATCACTCTGCAATCCACCTCGTCATTCCCGCCCCTTTCTCACTCATGGCACACCCCCCCCCTCCCCATACCCACCCCCACACACAACACACGACGCGCAAACTCACCTTTCGCCTTCCCCTCACACCCGACCACATAAAAGTATACCAATCCAGCACCCCCGACCTCATCAACCAAACGGCAACCCTCCACGCAGAAATTCTCAACACCTCATACACCTCGGCCACCCCCGACACCCTCGACACCCTCGCCTCACAATTCACCACACTCCTCTCCCAACACATGGACCACGCAGCCACAGTTTGGCCCCTCCTCCCCGACAAAAAACCCCGCCCACCCCAAGCGTCCCTTGACCCCACTTGGCTCACAAATAAAACACGCACTCAAATACTCAAACTCCGTAAATGCAGCAAAAACAACGGCCCCCTTCCCATCGCCCAAGCCCTATTAAACACAACGGAATATCTCTCCCCTGACGCCATCAAACAACAGTGCCAAGCACGCATCCGCCAGCTCCTTCACGACACCACCACGAATAAAATAAAGAAAATAAAAACTCGAGCCAATGTGGCCTACGACACCTGCCCCAAACTCTCCCACCGCCGATTGAAAATTAAAAGCGGCCTCCTACCCCCCGCCGGCACCACCTCCACCCTCCACCGCATTACCAAACCCGATAAAACCACCGCATCCTCTCCCTCCGCCGTCATCGACGCGGTACACTCTCACTTCGCTAGCGAACTCGGCTGCGCCACCCCACCCGAACTACCCACCCCCCCATGGGAACTCCCTAACAACCCCGACAACTTTACCATCGAACCCCGCGGAGACCCCTCTCTCACCCTTGCCGACATGATTACCCGCGACACTTTCGATAAAACCCTCAACTCCCTAGGCACCGGCAAAGCCCCCGGCCCCGACGGTATCCCCAATGAAATAATCAAATTCCTACCCCCGGCGACCCGCTCCGCCCTCTTCTCTCTCCTCTCCCTCCTAGCACACAAATCCTACACTCCTCCTGATTGGTGCCACAGCACAACATGCCTCCTACATAAAAAAGGCGACCCCTCCCTCCTCGATAACTACCGCCCTATCGCCCTCATGAACAACCTCCTTAAACTATGGACAGCACTAATCAAAGATGCAGGCTCGAAGTACGCCGAAACCCATGGCATTCTCAGCGACCAACAAGACGGATTCCGACAACACCGCAGTATCCACGACGCCCTCTCCTCCCTCATTATGACGATGGAGGACGCGAAACTCCACAGCAAAGACATCTACGTCATGTACGCGGACTTCAAAGGCGCCTTCAACGCCGCGGACCACCGAATCATGTTCAAACACATGCGTCAACTCGGTATGCCTCCCACCTTTGTCGATACATGCGAACAACTATACGGGGTCTCAACCACATCATATATCACTCCTCACGGCCCCACCCCTTCCATCGACATCAATCGAGGAACCCTCCAGGGCGACACCCTCTCCCCCTTCCTATTCACCCTCTTCCTTGAACCGTTCCTTCGCTGGCTCACGGTGGGAAGCCGGGGCTACCGCCCAGGCCCCCCCACCACTAACGTTGACCCCACAGAACCCACAGCCACATACCCAGGACACGGCTTCGCCGACGACCTCAGCCTCGCTACGGGCTCGACCCCCAACATGACCATCCAGCTCAGAAAACTCTCCCTCTTCAGCGCCTACACCGGTATGACGGTCAACATCCGCAAATGCTGCATCACCGGCGCCCTCTGGCGTACAGGCAACGCCCTCACCCGCGCCAACACTACCCTCCTCGCATCCCGCCTGCAAACACAGTTCATCTCCCTAAACTCCACCCCGGCCCCCATCCCCTCCATTGGCCCCAGGGACACATACCGCGTCCTAGGGGTAGAACTAAACACCTCCCTCACCTTCACCAGACATTGGCACGAACTCAAACGTACCACTGCATCCCTCATCACCGCCCTTTCCACCTCCCCACTAACTCAATCCCGCAGAATCAGAGTCATCCGTGGCCTCCTCATCGGAAAACATTTTACCCTCCAGCTCGGCCTCTTCACGGACTCCCAACTCGACACTCTCGAAGGACAAATCTGCCGCGCTCTCCGCTCCGCCGTCTCCTCGGTACGTAACCTCCCCCGCACCGCCCTTCACCGCCCCACATCAGACCTAGGATACGGCCTCCCCTCCCTCAAAGCCCACGCCGCACAACTCACAGTATGCCACTTACATAAAATCATGAATGCCTCAGGCTATAGAGGCCACATGGCCCGCGCACACATACGCACCCTATCCACAACGTATTCCCACTGGCCCTCAGAATCCATCATGTCAACCTGTTACACTCCACCCACACTAAAATGCTTAGTCCGAGCTCAACGCGACGCGGGCACCCTATTCCACAACATTCCCCCACTCTCCCTCACCAACCCTATCGCCTCCACAATCCGTGCCCACTTCACCACTCAAGACAACGCCCTCCTCACCTCACTCCGGGACAAAGCCACACACATCACCGACCCTCACACATACAAACAAGCCTACTGCGATTTCTCCCCCCGCAAAACACACGCCTCCCTCCTACCCCGCCTCACCCCCCTCTGGAAAAACAACATTACCACATGGCCACAAGTCCTCCTCAGAGCCACCTCATCCTCATTCATCCTCAAATCATGCAAATCCATCACCACACTCACGGGGTCCACCACCCCCCTCTCAGTTCCCATCCGCCTCCTCGCAGCAATCCTCACCGAACCCCTCGATACTATACACAACCGCCTCCCCATCACAAGCCTCAATACCAACCAAGCATCCCCCCCCACCACTATACATCCCTCGTGGATCCCCCTCCTCTCCCCTCACCTCCCCCGTTCACCCCCCACCCTCCAATCCGGCATCTGCACCTCCCACACCACTCACTCCACCCCCACCGCACCCACCACACACTTAGACACAGAATACCTCACCCCCTCCGACCACCACTACCCCCCCTGCGACGTAACACGCATCATCTCCAAACACAAAGACACAGAATACGGCCAAACGCAGTACATGGTCGAATGGGCCCCGGAACACCTCACGGAATGGGACATTCAGCTACAACTCGACGACGGCTTCCGCCTCATCTCCTCCACTCCCACATCGGTATGCCTCCCCTCCCCCTCCCCCACCACATGCTCCATCTGTCATGACCCCCTGCACACAGAACCCTCCTCCACCTGCTGCACATGCCCGCACTATGCCATACACTCCCAATGTCGCCCAGCTCAAGGACCCACCACATGGCAGTGCGAGTGGTGCGCTCGCGGCCAACGACACGACCTTACCCGCCTCCACGAAGTGCAGTGGGCCCCGTGCCTACAACTCCACGACACCATCAGTGAGACCCCCTCCGGCCCCACCGCCCTTACCGCATTTAACTCCGGCTATGTCCCCTCCACCGCACCCATTTTGCCAAAACCCGGACCCCCTCCGTGGTCACACCCACTTATCACATTCAACCATGACCCCATCAACCCCGACCTCGACATGCTCCCTACCGGTAAATTCGCTATCCACGCACACCCATCACTCCACGACACCACCATACTCTGCACTCCCGACGGCCGCGCGGTCACCACCCTTAACGGCCCCCGCGTCCGCCACCTCTACCAACTCTTTCGCCCCGACCTCTCGCAGCATACGTTCGAAGAGGAGGTCTATCACCTCCTCACCCGTCTAGGTTCCCGCTCAGAAATCCACTCACCCACACCCGCCACCACCACCCGAAATAGATGGGCCACTAGAGAAGACCTCCTCACAGCCCTCCGTCACACATTCCGCATCCAGACAGAACTCTACTCCGACCCCCTCAATAAATCCCTTCACTCCCACACATACCACTCCCTCTATCCCGAAGATATAGTCTTCTCATCCAGCGGTAGCAATGCCCCGCACACCTGGCAAGGCACCAGCATAGCCAACCCCGAATACGACCACGAATGCATGAGACGAGCCATGGAACACGCAATCACCAGCGCACACCTCACAGCCCCTCACACACCCAGCGCAACCATCCTCATCCTCCCCCGATGGGAACACACACCCTATCGCCACTCCAAATACATCAACTCCCCATACACCCACCACCTTTACACCCTCCCCAATGACGCAAACACATTCCTACCCCCCGACCAACACACTGGCAACCCCACCCCCACCCCATTCGGCACACGATGGATGGTCGACATATACCTCGTCGCCAACCCCCTCGCACTCTCCACCCTCCCATCACCCACAGCCATGACCGCACTTCACAACACTCTCGAATCTATCTACGACACTCACCTCCCCAACCCCATCATCACCCCCCCTCCTCCACACCTCATTGTCACCTACTCACCCCACTCAGCAGGTATATACCACCGCCCCCCAAACCCAACTCACCCCCTCACATACCCCCTCCCAGACCGCGTACATCTAACGTACCCCCCCACCAGAGGCACCCTTGCTTGGAACTGGCAGGACTTTGTATACACAGACGGCTCGAAAAAAGGCAGCTCGACCCCCCTCGGAGCAGCAGCTACCCACCCCGCCTCGGACACCAAAGTCAAAATCCTGGTGACCTCTACCCCTCCCTCCCATACAATAAATCGGGCTGAATTAGCTGGCATAGATGTAGGCCTCCAATTTGGCCGCACCCACCTCCTCACAGACAGTGCGTGCTCCCTCCGCCTCATACAAGGCTACTTAAACTGCCCTTCCGCTTACCGCCACAACATTCATCGCGACACCCTCTCATCTATCACACACACCCTTAAAACCCGCTGCGAAGCAGGCATCCGTACACACCTCGGCAAAATCAAAGCCCACAACCATTCCCTAGGCAACGACCTCGCAGACACACTCGCAAACCAAGTCGCGGATGGTCACCCACCCGACACTTTATACACCACAGGTTCTGAAGTCACAATAGGCCACTGGACATGGCCATACACCCTCCTCCCACAAACCCTAGGGGACCCCATACCCTACAGATACACCAACCTCAAATCCGACGCACACACCTACAGCACAAAACACACACACACTCCTCTCTCGCAAACAACCAAACACGGAGCCCTCCTCGCCCGCGCCGCGAAGGACGGCGCCGATTTTTCTTACCACAAAAAACACTCAACCCTCACAAATATCCAGTTCACACACAAACAAGAATTCATGTGGGGCGTCCACAACACCCGCCTACTTACTCACAACCCCACCCTGCGCTGCCCCCTATGTGGTCAATTCACCAGCAACGGCCACATGGCCGGTAACTGCCCCTCTATGTCTGGTCTAAGACAGGACCGACACAACAGCGCTCTGCAACTCCTACTCTCCCTACTGGAACGCCACAACGGAGGACGTTGGGAAACCATCACCGCAGACTTCGGTAACAAACCCATAAAATCGTTTGCTTCCCCCACCCCTGCCCACACTCCACTTGACTGCCACCCACCTCACCCCACCCACATGCCCACCCGACTTGTTGCTGCTGACGAAGGTCTCTCGCCTGACTCCCTAACCTCATGCCCCGCCGTCCTCCCCCCTGAGATTCTCCCCCCCCTGCTTCGTCCCCCTGCACACAAACCTGACTTCATCCGCATCCTCGAACCCCGATTCGTTGGTCACTCCAACGGTCGCCGTCGCTACGCGTCCATAAAAAAGATTCAGATAGGGGAATGGAAGTACTGCACAGACAACAACCTCTCCCACACAGCCGACCTCATACGTGACAAATACACACCCCTTGCGAACGCCATCAGAAACCACTGGCCAGGCACAGTGGTCGACATCCTCCCCATAGTCATGAGCCGCACAGGTACACCGCACTCCTCCACCATCACGAGTCTCACCTCCCTTCTCACCGCCCGCACCGACCCTCCAGATAAACTCGTCTCCAAACCTTCGCCTCTACTTGCACCCTCCCCGGGGGGGAGTAAAACCCCCGAACACCCTTGGAGAGGTTGGATTAGGTGGTTAACGGTCTAGCCCTGACTTGTAAGTTCCCTGTATGGCATAGTTGGGAGGGCCCAGAGACAGCAGCCGACGCATCCGGCTTTTGGTGAAAAACCGGCGCATACGGTACATGTTCGCACCCCGATTCGTTGGTCACTCAAACGGTCGCCGACGTTACGCATCCATCAAAAAGATTCAGATAGGGGAATGTAAATACGGCACAGACAATAACCTCTCCCACACAGCTGACCTCATACGTGCCAAATACACACCCCTTGCAAAAGCCATCCGCAGCCACTGGCCAGGCACAGTGGTTGACATCCTTCCCATCGTCATGAGCCGCACAGGTACACCGCACTCCTCCACCATCACGATTCTCACCTCCCTACTCACCGCCCGCACCGACCCTCCTGATAAACTCGTCTCCAAAGCACGCCTCGACACGTCTCGCATCTTTGCACAACTCCACACGCATACTGTCCAATGGCTGCATCACCTCCTACTCATATACCGCATCAAATCCCGCACGACCTCCCGCCGCGCCTCCGCACATTGCCCCCTCGCACGCCCCTGAATGCACACCACCACCACCCCGCATCAGACCCTCCCCGGGGGGGAGTAAAACCCCCGAACACCCTTGGAGAGGTTGGACATAGGTGGTTCACGGTCTAGCCCTGACTTGTAAGTTCCATGTATGGCATAGTTGGGAGGGCCCAGAGACAGCAGCCGGCGCATACGGCTTTTTGGTGAAAAACCGGCGCAAACGGTACATGTTGTAAACAATTTCAATTTCAATTTCAATAGGCGGGAGATTATGCGGGTAGTGTCTCGGGTTGGGGTATTGGAAGGTTTGTTCTAGGGTTGATTAGGGTAGTGATGTTGGTGTGTGTGAGGGAGTGGGGTGTGCCGGTGCGGCTCATAACTATGGGTACGATGTTAACGTGTGTACAATACCAATGTGAGCGGAGTGCGTTTGCAAAGGGGTGTATTTTTCTATGATGAGGTAGTGGGTGTCCTTAAGGTTATTATCTGTGCAAGATTTCCATTCTTTTATCTAAATTTTACGAATAGAGGAATATCTGCGTCGAGAGGAGGTATAGCCGACGAGGCGGGGCTCTAGGAGTCTAATAAAGTCGGGTTTATGTGCTGGGGGGTTTGAGATGGGTGGACGAAATATCCAATGGCAAGACTGCGGGGCAGCGGTTTAGGACGGAGGAACGGTCAATGCCTTCGTTTGCGTCCACTATAAGAGTAGTCATTTGACTATGATGTAAAGAGGGGTGTGACGTTGAGGGAGTGGTTCGCTGAATATGTCGGGTTTGAATGTTTCAATAGGTTTACTACCCAAGTCGGCGGTGATGGTTTCCCATCGGCCCCCATTTGATTGTTCTAGTAGTGTGAGTAGGAGTTGGAGTGCACTCTTGGGGCGGTCTTGCCGGAGGCTTGACATTGAGGGGCAGTTGCTCGCCATGTGGCCGTTGCTAATGAACTGGCCGCGCATTGAACATTTGGGAGTTTTGCTCCATGGGAGGAGGTGGGTATTGTGCACTAGTTTACCTAAATGTGTCGTCGAACCGGTCGTGGTGCGGGTTTGGAGGGGAGATAGGATATATGAGAGTATTTCTCTATGGGGGTGCTGTTGCATGGTGTGGGGACTACGGATGTACTTATGGATGAGGCGGAGGGGGCATGCACTATTTGATAGGAGAGCATGATGGCCTAAATTGAGTCCGAGGTCTATGGCTGCAAGTTCAGCCTTCTTTATGGCATGGGTTAGTGGTGTAGAGGTGACTAGGATTTTGAGATAGGTGTGTGTGGACTGGGAGTGGATCCGGATCCTTCCGAGAAAACATGCCATAATTTCAAATAATGAAACCCCGAAATTGCCACGAAATGGGGACGAATAGTACACGCATGGTCTCGGGTATACTAATATTCGTGGGCTCGAACCCTATTTTTGCTAGCCGGATCCACTCCTTGTGTGTGGAAGGGTGAGTATCTACGGCCCCTAGGGGGGCGGAGCCCCTTTTTAGAGCCGTGTGTAAACAAAAGTTTGTCTAATCGTGGTCATGGTCGCATGGAAGTGGTAGGTAGTGGTAGTGCGTGTGGCACGGGGTGCGTAGGTGAGTGCGTGTACGTTGGATGGTGGAGAGTGGTAGATGCCGGCTTTGTGGAGGTTGTAGTCGTGAGTGGGGATGGGTTGCGTGCATGTAGTAGGTGGGAAGGGGAGGGGTGTGTCATATATGTGCTCAATGATTTTATGTAGTGTATTGAGTTTGTCGAGCGAGGGAAGGAAGGGTAGGACAGGAGTGTTGCACGCGAGATGTATATTAGCTCCGCACTTAGTGCCGAAGGGGAAGGGTGTAGGAATGCATGAGTGTGGCGGTCCTGTCTAGGGCCGGACATAGAGGGGAAATTACCGGCCATGTGGCCATTGCTAGTGAGTTGACCACATATGGGGCCGCGCATTGTGGGGTTGTGCGAGAAGGGGCGGGTGATGTGTACTCCCCACATGAATTCCTATTTGTGTGTGAATTAGACATTGGTTAGTGATGTGTGTTTTTTGTGGAGGGTGTAGTCTGCCCTGTCCTCAGCGGCGCGGGCGAGGAGGGCGCTATGCTTGGTGGTGTGTGAGAGGGGCCTATGTGCGTGTTTGGTAATGTATATGTGTGCATGAGGCTTGAGATTGGTGTATCGTGGGGTCACCTTGTGTTTGGGGTATGAGAGTGTGTGGCTAGGTCCATGTGACTCCCGATACGTCTAAACTTGTGGTGTAGGTCGTGTCGGGTGGGTGGCCGTTGGCAACTTGGTTAGCGAGTGGGTATGCGAGGTCGTTTGCGATAGAGTCGTTAGTACATGCTTTGATGTTGTTTTGAACCAATAATCACTTGCATCGGATTTTAAGGGTGCATGTGATTGGTTCAAGTGAGTCGCGGTGGATGTGGTGTCGGTAAGCGGTTGAACACTAGTTTCATGTAACCTTGAATAAGGCGGAGTAAACATGCGCTGACTTGAGGTGGGTGTGACCGAGCTGTAGGCCGATAGCGATGCCCGCGAGTTCCGCACGATTGATGGTGTGAGAGGGAGGGGTGGAGGTCACCAGGATTTTGACGCGTGTGTCCGAGGCGGGATGGGTGACAGCCGCTCCAAGGGGGGAGGAGCCTCCTTTTTTGGATCCGTAAGGGTAAACGAAGTCCAAGCAATTCCAAGCAAGAACAACTCTTGTGGGGGAGTATGTTAGTGGCATGTGCTATGGAAGAGGGTAAGTAATGGGGTGGGTGGGGTTGGAGGGAAGGTGGTAGATGCATGTTGAGTGTGGTGTATATAATTGGGAAAGGAGATGGGATGATGACAGATGAGGTGGGGAGGTGTATATTGTAAATTGATTCGAGTGTGTTGTAGAGGGTGGTCATGGCCGTGCATGAGGTGAAATATGATAAGGCGAGGGGGGTGGCGACGAGGTAGATGTCCACGATCTAGCGTGTTGTGCCGAATGGTGTGGGGGTGGGGGTCGCATCAACCATTTCATCCAAGGATCTACTATATATTCCCCACTTCCCATGCATTTCATTACATTTCCTTTTGGTCCGTAGGCAGCCCATAATAGCCCCATTCATCCCCAGACGGGAACTCCGCTCTCCCCACCCTACGTGTGCGCAAGCGCGCGCCTTGTAGTATACACTCTTCCCATAAAGTCCGTTACTAGCGGCACGCATCCAATTACCCGCCACACACTGCCGCTATTGCCACGCAACTCAATTGGGGGGTATAATTATTATGTGCGAATAGCACACATCGGCGCGTTGTCCATTGACATCGACAGCTAAGAGTAAACTGCGGGTATAATTTTGTTCTGTTGTAACGGTTATTGCTGTCTCGGCATGTGAAAGTGTAAATGGAGGGAGAGATGTGAAAATGCCTTTTGATTAGTGTTTAACAATATATTGTAATCGAACAAAGGAATTGGTTAAGTGATTTCGTCACCTCCCCCTATTGCATAGGCTTGAATAGCCTTTGCCTAGCTAGCTTGCACGTGCTCTCGCTTGGTCTACGTGTGAGGTGCTAGGCCTCTCCAACCGTCTCCAACATACTAGCGACGCGGCTCGTCCAGTATAGGGAATCTCGTTTAGCATTTGAAACGTCGTTAAGCGCGTCGTCTAGCTAGTTAGATTTATTGTGCGTACATGCGCGTACCGGGAGGTATTGGCAGTACATTACGCATCAAAACCCTCGCTAAATTGTTGTAGCAACGTACCCACGATGTATGTCTTTCCGATGGAAAAGCGCGAATTGGAAATACTAACGAGTACATGTATAATGTCATGCAATGTAATGTTGCAAGACTATATTTAAAATTTGAAATTGTTTACAACAATACCAGTAAGAACCGGCTGCTGTCTCTGGGCCCCCCCTTTTGCTATGCTCAACTTGTAGTTGGACTTCTAAGCGTGAGGTAGACCGTGAACCACTAATCCCAACCTCTCCAATGGCAGTAACGATACCGTCTAAAACATACCCGTATCCAGGTATTTATAATTTTCTGATCTATTCGTATTTTTTTTTGGATACAGTATGAAAAATAAAATGTCGCTAATCTCCACGTTACGCGGCCTGCTCCAGCCGCTGCGGGGTCGCTAATCAGCAAGGCTGTCCAGCTTGAGCTGGTCGAGGCGAACCTGCCTGACCTCGGCTCCCGTGCGACTCCGGTCGTGCCGGAGCTTGGGGGGAAAGGCAGGTGAAAAACCCCCCTCGCATAGGTCGTCGTCGGTCCCGCCCCGATCCGTGCTCCACCCCGCCCGAGGTATTAGCCGCTCCTCCCGACGCAGCTCGCCACCTAGCCGAGTCTTCTCTCCTCCTTCGGGGGCTGAGAAGAGAAAATAACTAGGCTGCAGACGGTGTCCGGCTCGCTCTCCTGCCCCCGAGCCAGATTTTCTCCTGTCCTCTGTCCTTTTCCCGTCTGTTTCCAACACCTATTTGATCGCGATGTGGCCGTCCTTACCCTCCCCCGGTGGTTTACGTTGTTAGGGGGCCGCCTTTACGAGCAGTGTGCCGTTACGATAACCCTAGGCACACTGCCTGAGGCAGCCTATCGATAACCGGGTACCGACTAGGGAAGGGGTTGGAAGAACACATGGATCGAGTCGCCGGTCCTCAAAAGATGGTGGGTACGGGAATTTTTCCAAAAACCCCCCGTACCGGGCTTTTCCGGCGGCGGGCGATCCTAAGGGCCGCCGCCGCCAGACCGTGCCGCTCCTCCGGCTGCGACCAGCCTCCGTCCTGCGTAGCATCAGGCCTCGCCCCCAAGGGAGACCTAAGGCTCTCGCAGGGCTGGCGACTGCTAGCGAGCGCTGTCCCTAGCGCTGCTTCCCAGCTGTCCGCCGCCAGCTCCAACACCCTCGTCCCTCCGCTGATCCGTCCGTACCCCTTTTCGCCCAAAAATTTCGCAAACGCCGCCCCCGACCCATCGTCGGGAGAGTATCTGCGAATATTTAGTCGCGAAAAAGACATATCGGACAAGCCGAGCGGGAGATCCTTATGCTAGTGTACGGATATTGTGTTTTTCCAAAACCCTCCGTACAGGGCTTCCCGACAGCTGCTGATCCCGCGGATCGCAGCTGCCGGTACCTCGTTCAGCCCCCTACCGTGCCAGGCATGGCACGGCTATGGGGTTACCAGCGCCCACCGCGTGGAGGTAGAGGTAGGTGCCGACGGGCCTGCGAGCGCACCCCTCTCCGGGGCCGCCGCCGCTGCGCCGCCGGCGGGCGCCTGCAAGACTATACTCTCTTGATGCGTCTTGCGAAACCGTAATTGAAAGTAGCATATTGAACAGTAGATCAGGGGGCTTCTCAAGAGAGAACCTAAAGTTCGCCTCGAAGGGAGTGTGCTCAATTCCTATTGCACGAGTAGCGTTGTAGGCGAATTCCACTTGAGGCAACAAGTCTGTCTTGTTTGATCCATCTGGGCCATTCGTGTCTGATGGTCGACCACAAGTACATAACACACTGTCAAAACCATTGCTCAAAGGTAACTGTGTTATGTAGTCAAGACCAACTATATGCCCCAATGTGGGTGGCACATGCAACGAGTAAAGAGTCGCAGCCATATGTGGTTGAATCTTTGCTCGCGAACACACACCGCAGCGCTCACAAAAATCTTTCACGTCGTGGCGAACTCGTTTCTACCAAAATCTATCGAGCGTCTTAGCAAGAGTGCTAGAAGCTCCTCTATGACTAGCTGACGAACCGTCGTGTATCTATGTGATCAATCGCAGTCGGAGCTCAGAGTTCCGCGGAATACAGAGGCGATCGAGACGCCAAAAGTACCCAACTATGGCTTCTATCCGGCTGTCTTTCGTCCACTCACCCTTGTCCCCATAAAACGAGTCTTGCGAGTACCCCTCGCAAATGGGATCAGCGAACTAAGGGCTCAACCGCAACGCGTTAACTGTGAGTAAGTTTAACTATGCGTCTTCTAACATCGGCTAGGACTTCCGTCGTAATTCTCGATCCGACGGAACCTCACCATCCCAAAACAATGGAACTGTGGCCTAAGGTATGAAGTATGGTTTGTTCAACATGTTGTTTGGTTGCCTGAGCAGATGTCGCAGTGTGTCATGGTCTGTTACGACAAGGAACTTAGAGCACCCTTCAAGGTAACACCTCCAATGCTTGACTGCTTCGCATACGGCCAAGGCTTCTAAATCGTACGCAAAGTAGGTGTTGCCACGCTCAGCTGGATTCAGCTTACGCGCCCAGTAAGAGACTGTTTTGAAGTTCTCCTCCTTGATCTTGCAACATTTCTGTTGCAATTCCCGCCACTGTCGAAGCATCTATAGCTACGGTGAACGTCGCGTCCGAGCTGACCTCCGGAAGGATTAGTCATGGCGGGAAATGAGCCGTAACTTGAGAGTATCAAAGGCTTAAAAAAAGGCACGCGTTAGTGTAACCTTTTGTGGCAAAGACTTCCGCAGTAAGTCCGTCAGAGGTGCCGTAAGGTCGCTGAAATGATGAATAAATCTGCCGTTGAAGTTGCAGAATGGCACGAAACCGCAAACCTCCTTTTGCGTCGTAGGCATTGGCCATTCAGCAGCGGCCTCAACTTTCTTTGTTGAATCAAAGATTTTCAGGCGTATTTTAGGTACGCTATGTCATATAGTCCGAAGAAGCACTTTTTATGGCGTAACTTCAAGCCCTCTTCTTTGATACGTTGGAGAACAAGACGGAGGTGCTCCAGGTTTTCCTCCAGCGTACGACTTAAGATGCAGACATCGTCCAGGTAGACAGTAACGAACTTATGTGAAAAGTCATCCATCCTCCACTAAAACGTAGCCGGTGCATTACACACTCCGAACGGCATGGCGACCCATTCCATCAGGCCATTAGGTGGTTGAAATGCAGTCTTGTGGATGACTTGCTCACGTACTCGAACTTGCATGAAACCATACTCGAGGTCGAGATGCGTGTAAAAATTCGCGTCCTTGAGCTCATCGAGTGTGTCATCCACACGCGGAAGTGGGCAAACGTCCTTACGCGTAACCTCGTTAAGTCCACGGTAGTCAATGCAGAGTCATGGTGAGCCATCCGCTTTACGCACAAAAAGAATTGGCAAGCCGAACTCAATGTGGCTAGGACGAATCATACCAGCCTCCACAACGTCGTTGAGCTGTCGATTTAGCTCGGCGCGCTCTGTTGGTGACATTATGTTTAGGCGCTGACGTTTTTCCGAGGCAATTGTGTCGATGGGATGATCCCAATGTCGACTCATAGGAGGCGAACTCACTGGTTATAGTAATTCCGGGAAGTCATCGTAGAGTAACGACCGGAAGTTGTCACGTTGTTCTGTTGTAAGTTCCTCTCTAGTGTGAAATTCTACCGGTTCTTCCGCTGCTGGTGTAATGCGAATCACGTAGAATCCAGCATTACGTCCTATGTCTTGCGCAAGAGTTTCTGAATCTTGCCAAATGACGATAGTAACAGAAACTCAGGACGTCGCTCCTCAATGTGCTGCGTATCTAATGTTATGCCGTTCATCAACGTAAAAACACGTGTCGTGCCGAACTGTAAAGAAGCATGCTTGTCATCAAGTCATGGTAAACGAAGTACCAAATCATCAGCACGTAAATCACGTAGAACATAAAAAGGCCGTTGGAACTCGTAACGAGCTAGCTCAAAAGTGATGTCACCGACTGTTGAAGACGTCACACTTTGACCATTAGCAAGTCGAACTGGAGTCTTAGTCACAAGCTTACGAGTATGTAGTGCAAAGCGTCGCACGAACTCTTCCGACACAATGTCAAGAGTCGCAACGCAATCGACTTATCCAGAAATTAGCTGTCCACCATTAGGAGGTTTCATAGTCATCTCATTTCGAATCAGTGGCCGGGCTTCAATGAGGTCCGTTAACATGGCGGTAGCTTCCGGGGAAAATTGTCAGCATAGCATTGGACTCTTCCGGGATGCCAAACGGTACATGTACTCAGGTAGGTTCATCAGAAACTGTAGTCTGAGCATGATCATAAAAAGCACATTCAGCGTCGACTAATCACAGTGGAACGGAGTTGGAGCAAAGGAGTTGGAGCAACTACTTTGTGTTGGGTTGGATTGTCTAGCGACTGGCGTGTTATTAGTTGTGTCCTCTATGGGAATTCTTGTTAGAGTTTCTAGCGTCGAGTGAGCTCATTGAACTTAGCCCAATTAGGAAGAACAAACACAACCAATGTAGATGTCGGAGTTGTATGCCTACAATTCTCGAAATGGCGACCAATTTGTTCCGCTAACTCCCACGGTGGACTGATGAACACGCGCTCTCAACTTGAATCTCTATCCAGGATCGAGTCACTCGGCGAACAGTGGGGTAAGTCACCGTGCGAGTTAAGACCCTCATCATCAACACAACCCTCCAAAGTGAAGTCAATAAAGTTTGCGTGCAGAGGTCGTTCGAAAATAGAATCAAACAGTTTCCAATCAATGGAACGTCTTGTCACAGGTCTACGACTCTCTCTCTCTGTAGTGCTTGTTGTGACGAGGACGACATGCTACTATTTTCGCAAGAGTCACGACCGTAGTCGATGGAGGTGTCGAATGGGTCTCGACGACCTCTGTCGCTAGCATTGTCTCAGGACGATCATTATATGTAGCCATTTGCTCCAATTCGTCGGACGAACAACCTTTCCATCATCATTTTTGCTTCGATGGAGCTCCTACCGCTTCTTTACCATTGAGCTCCGGGCACTGAAACAGACGATACCCCTTCTTATGGCACTTGAAGCAGAGCCCCTCCTCTTGATGACGTTTACGTTCCTATGGAGTCAAGGTTCAGCAATGGCACTAAAGTCAATTCAACCACGGCCTCCACCACGGCCTCCACGATCATTGCCACGACCACGACCCCGACCAAACTCTGTTCCCTCATCTCGTTCCCAACGTTTCGACGCCTCGACCAAAGGATCGTCGTTAGGTCGTTTACGAGTGAGTTATTGGTCTAGCACGACCCAGACGTGGCGAATCAATGACGAGGTCATTCATATGATTTTGTAGCTCCACCAAGGGTAAAGTGTAGCCCCGCTGCCGTGATCGATGAGACTTGGCTTGAGTCTGCAGTTGAAAATTAGCTAGTCCATAAATAAACCTGACGCATTAAAGATCATATGTGAGAGGTTGACGGGACGTACGTCAATAGTCGTTAAACATCTGAGTATAGTTGTTTGCAGTATCTCAGCTTGCCTTGCGTATGTCCGAGAAGGGCGTTAATTGGGTCATCTCAAATATTCGGCAACATGGACGTCTTACGAATCTCTTCCACGAGAGTGTCGAAAGAGTCCGGAATAGCGGCTTGCTGCTTACGGTTGAGCCACCACATGTTCAAAGGTCCAGAAAACTGAGACGCAACCCGCACAACAACGTTGTACGAGTCGGCATTAATTCCAAGCATGGCGAAGCGTTGAGGCTGCGCCTCGAGCCAGTCCTCAAGTCCACGTGCGTCACGATCATACTAGTAACGGGACTTGATTGCAATTTTACGGCGCGTCTTAGTAAGTGTCGCAGTCACGGTAACAAAGTTAGTTGTACGGGCCGGAATGCCCATACGTAAATCAAGCGTCTCTCCACACAAACGATTAATGTAACCTCTGATCAACATCCACATAGGTCGAGAGTCGACAGTTGAAAACCGAGAGTAGAACAAAAACTGCCTCGTTAACGACGTATCCTTGTGGCACAGCAACTGGTTAATATTATTGCTCGACGAAAAGTTTCCCATTGAGCCACGTAACCAAAGTGAAGTAAATCAAACTTACGAACTACGTCGGCGTAAGAGAAAGACCGTCAATGTCAATCGTAGCCGGAACAATGTAAGTACCATCATCGTTAATTGTCGACTGTGTCGTAACATCTTCCACAAGCTTAGCAAGAGTGCGTATATTACTTGTGGCTAAAAGACCCGGAACAAATGCCGAGAAGACGTAAACGAGCTGACATTCGCCTTCAAGAAGTGACACTTGAACCGGATTATCATTCAACATAGTTAAGTCATCAGAAGTCAAAGAAAGGCGAGTTTCTTCACGTAATTCACGAACAACAACATCGACATGCTCTTTATTAGGTAAGATCGAACCGGAAGAAAACTATGTTTTACCAGTACGGGGCTCACGATGAAAAACGAGCTTGATGTCCGAGGCCTTGGGTCCTCCGACAGTTAGTACGACCACCACGTATTTACCAAAACCTACAAAAGCCATTTCAAATCAATCACGCAACGTTGAACGAG
This sequence comes from Tetraselmis chui, assembly GCA_026401115.1. Classification (NCBI taxonomy): domain Eukaryota; kingdom Viridiplantae; phylum Chlorophyta; class Chlorodendrophyceae; order Chlorodendrales; family Chlorodendraceae; genus Tetraselmis; species Tetraselmis chui. The sequence goes on from JAPMLY010001302.1 coordinate 48,479, forward strand.
CAAGCAACATAGAAAGCGTGCGTCGACTAAAGAGGTCCGAAACGAGTGTGGCGTTGGCATGCTTAGAGGAAATTGCGGGCACATTTTTGTTACGTTATGAACGTTGATGTTGTCTCGGCATGTAAAAGTGTAAATGGAGGGAGAGATGTGAAAATGCCTTCTGATTAGTGTTTAACAATATATTGTAATCGAACAAAGGAATTTGTCGAATGGTTCCGTCACCTCCCCCTATTGCATAGGCTTAAATAGCCTTTGCCTAGCTAGCTTGCACGTGCACTCGCTTGGCCTACGTGTGAGGTGCTAGGCCTCTCCAACCGTCTCCAACATACTAGCGACGCGGCTCGTCTAGTATTGGGAATCTCGTTTAGCATTTGAAACGTCGTTCAGCGCGTCGTCTAGCTAATTAGATTTATTGTGCATACATGTGCGTACCGGGAGGTACTAGCAATACATTACGCATCAAAATCCTCGCTAAATTGCAGTAGCGACGTACCCACGATGCACGTCCTTCAGATGAAAAAGCACGAATTGGAATTACTAACGAGTACATGTGCAATGTACTGCAATGTATTGTCGCAAGACTGTACTTGTCACAACACTTCTCTCGTCACGCCCCAAAAACTGTGAGCACACACGTTGCATATGCGGGCGGCCCATACTTTGCGGGCCAACATTCGTGCATGTGCAAGTCATGCACGCCTCTATGCGTAGCTTGGTAGTCTACACTCATTGTCGCGACAACCATAGACAGTATTCGCTAATAATTTTTCAGCATATTTGCATAATTGTACTGCTAGTATCCGCCGAGTGTGTTGCGCCCGGCCGTCTACATAGCGTCGACACCGATAATGGCATGTCGTGTGCACTTGATTTTCTTGATGCCGCGTACCCGGAAGTGCAACCAAGGACCACATGCTAGCTAGGGACGTATTGAGCTTGAGGGGCGATTTACTTGTTGTGTAAGCACCCAAGCGCGCGGTTCGATGGCCTTTAAAGCTGGCTCATCGCCGGGCGTGAAAAATAGCGGGGAGGTTTCACAATACCCTAACACGGGCTTTTGTCAGGTACACGGCAAATGGCACGGCACCATGCCTCATGGGGCATGAAATGGACAACGCCATGAATACAAGCAATCTTGAGCACTTGATGTTGAACGAATTGGCGAAGCGATTACGCGGATACCACCTGTCGAGTGGTTGCTAGCCCCGCGCGATTGTGGGAAATTTTGAAACCCTTTCATTTTTAGTTGGTGGTAGTACAAGAGCATGGATGACGTCGGACGGTGGACTTGACGCGAATACCGGCAGGTATGTGGAATACATTTTTCAGGGGGAAGTAGGGCTTCCTTTTGCAATATAGACTGCTCCAATCGGACACCGTACGGCAATGTAAGGGGTTTTAAGCCGCTTCCCAAGTAGTGGGTCTCCGGCCCCAATCCCACCCATCGTCAAGTACTTCACTTCATCCACTTCAAGCTATCACACCCACGTGATCCCATGTTTGCGGACCTCATGCTGGGATCACAAAAACCGTATGTTGTGTCGCCGGTTTCGGGAATATCCATCAAGCCAAATAAAAAGGTGTGGAAAATCCAAATCCCAAGGCGCTCGAATCAGGGTATTCCCCAAAATCGGTGATGGGCCGCAAACCCTAAGACGTCGGTTCGTAGCCGAGACAGACCCCATATAGATACAGTTAAACCCTACATGATAAACAGCCGCCCTACTCGAAAAGCCCTATTTCAGTAGTATCGGACTTTTATTGGGGAAGAGTAATCCTTAGTCAACCGCCGCTCCCCCGAGCCGAGGAAGTAATTCCGCGAGCCGCGAGCGGAGGGAATACCACCGACGGTCTGTATCTTGTCAGATGTTGAGAGCGTGGTACGGGTTTATTATTCCATATCACGTGCATATTTCTCATAGTACAAATATATAAATAGCGATGTATAATAATGATACATGGCCTTTATTTTAGTATATTGCGTGAACACGCATCGTATTCATTATCGCTACGGCAGATAAAATGTTTTTGGTAGTCTCGTACAGTATCAGGCACTTCACCTCAAGATGCCTCGTCAGCATACTGTCCGAAATGAAGCTTATCCGATGCGTTTATTACGGAGAAAAACTTTACACTCACCGGTCAAATATCTGTGTTGTGTTCTATCCCTAAATACAAGCCACTCACCGATACAGGTCCGCGATCTCTCAAAATCAATGGTCTGTACGGGCGCACAGGGTCAAGAGAGGGAGAGAGAGAGAGAGAGAGAGAAATGCAGGAAGCGTGGAGCTGCTGTTTAATGCTGCCATATATCTAGAGCGGCACCAAGCAGGGAAATGGCGAGGGAGTCAAATAAGTCGAGGGCGAGTCGCGCGAGGGGGAACGGCGTGATGACTGCCTTTCTAGCGGTGGTCCTGATCATGGTCGCTGCCCCGCGAGACAGTCAGGCACAGCAGGCTCTGTCCAGGTTTAGTCGACGCCCTATGCGCCCGGGGGCGCCCAACCCTGGGGTCGGGCTTGAATTTCGACGCCAGGACGCGGTAAGCAACAGCACAGGACCGACTCTATCGGTTACCCTGCCCGGCGAGCCACCGCGCCGGCTGGTGGTGGTGCCGCAGTGCGGATTGGGTGACCGGCTCATGGTTCTGTCGCGGGCAGACGACCTAGCACGGAGACTGGACGGGGCTCAGGTGAGGAGTACGCCCTAAACCTCCGGGACTGGAGCGGGGGGGGAGGGAATGACCTGATGGAGCAGGTTTACGGGGTAAGGTCACAGGGTGCAGCGGTCGGGTCTCCGGGGTAACGAGTTACGATATACGTTTTTTTTATGAGCGTAATCGAGTTACGTTGAGGAGTTACGATCGTAGCAACTCGTTTCTTTATTTGATTACAATAGACGATGATGGAGATTTATATATATATTTTTTGGATTTTTTCTAATCCCAGCAAAGCAATAAAGGATGCGGATACGGGTAGTCTCCACAGCTGCTACCCGTACCGACAGTTTTAGGGCTTAGGTCTACCCGAAGCAATGTCCTAAACCGGCCGCCCACCTGAACTAACTTGTTGCTAAATATGGATTATTATTATTACCGCGATGTTTAAAACCCGAATTTCGAGCTACGGGTACGGGTAGCGCGATTAATAAATAATTGCTTGGGTTTCGCTGAAATAGCCAGTGGTAAGGATAAGTAGTAAGTTTAATTGACAGTTTTTGTCGACTACTTGGTACACGCGCAGCTTTACATTGCCCTTCTCAGTTCTCACATCATCAGGGCAATGCCAGTTTCCCATCAGCAGCGGTTCTACTTAAACGCCGGAGCGGGTGCTGCAAAGTCGACGTTCACCGAACCCGCTGCCCGGTGCACCTGCCACCATTCACATTTACTAACCCTTCGTATAGGAATTCATAGGAAATAGTTTTTGCTTTCGTTAGAATTGCCGAAGGAACACGAAGGCATCCAAGAAGAGAAAGAAACCGAAAACATGAATAAGTTAGTTTTCATGCAAATACCGGGGTGTCTAATACTGACTTCGTTCGCCGTCCTGTCGTTGCGCAGCTCTACTTCAACTGGTATCCCGCTGGCAACGTCCGGATGACCGCCGAAATGGCCTTCGACCTCTCCACCTTGCCTCCATCTTTCGCGATGGCCTCCCTGAGTCAGCGCGCCGATTTGGGTGTATATGGCTCCTGCCTGCCGGCTGAGCACTGCCGGGACAAGATGCGCAACCTGTTCCCGAGTGAGTCGAAACCGCCCGATCAATAAGCTCCCCCCCTCCAATATATCGCAGTAATTGTAATCTTGTAAATTGGGTTTGCAAAATATACCCGTAATCTGGTACTCATTGCTGGTACATTTCTTGCGCCCCTGTGATATGGGACTGACAGGTAAACCCGCACCGGTCCTACTCATTGTATTTATTCCGGAGCGCGCGCTCGACGTTCTTATTACTCTGTGCGAGCTATGGATATTGCGGTATAATACAACTCGTATTTTATTTGTTGTGTGAGGATTCGGTCTCTCTCGAGCGAAAGGGGCTTCTTTTGAAGTGAAGACCAATCTTTATATCTCTCTTTATTTCTCTATGTAAAACAGTGCCAAACTCATTTCCTACCACGCAATTAATAAAGCACTGTAAAAAATCTATTATTTTGGCATCTAAATCCAAACCCTGAATAAAATCGCCGCGTTTTTTGTTCTACCTAACACACTAGGAAAAAAGGGGCGAAAGGGGGGAGTGGCATAAACAATAGTCGTAACATTTTGACTGCCTGAGCTGTGCGTCGTTTCTGTCTCCTGGCAGAATCGACATCCGAGTACTTTCGACCCTCGCGGTGGCTGGTAGGGCAGGGGGCGCGACCGGCAGGCTACAAGGAGTTCCGGGTTTCAGTTATTGTGGAGTGCCGAAACGGCGACTCGTTTGTGTACACCAGGAGGGAGAATAATCCGCGCTTCAGCCTGGCGCTGCACGATCTCGCGCCGGCGCCCGCGGTGGCAGCTACTATCCGACGGGTGCGCTGCTTCCCGCTCGCCTGTGGACCGACTTGTCTCGATGTTGACAGCGTTTCGCATGTGTGGAAGTAATTGTTTGTAATTTTTTTGGATTTTTGTGGCGAGGTTTCAATTGCGGGAACATGAGTTTTGTGAATCATATAAAGCACTTAATGTGTTTAGTTTATATATATATATATATATATTTGGTACATGAACTCCTTTTTTTGGTGTTCTGTTTTGCTTTCATTCCGAGAAAAGCGATTCTATAGAAATCTCCAAATCATTGTCCCCAGCGACAAAGTGTTTTTTTAATCATATAATGTACTAGTACCAAGATTAGTAAAATAAGCTATGTCAAATTTTTTTGCAAGAAAGAGCATAACTGACCTTCGGTTGAGTATGATTAATGTTGTTTCCGTCCCAAATACACTGAGTCCGTTCGTATCTGGTAGCTCCTGTCTGGGGCCCGTAATATTGAATCAGCAATATGCATCACGCCATTTGACCCCCCCCCCCCCCCCCCCCCCCCCCCCCCCCCCCCCCCCGCTTTTCCTGGGAGGAGCCGCAGGCCCAGTTATCTGTCTGCACATGGGACAAAACAAAGCTCTACATAATCACACTATTATTTGTTCATTCTTTCTGTCGTGGCGAAATTACCAGAGGAGAGAAAGAGATATAGATATAAATTCTTACAAGAAAAAGCAGCAGGGGAGAAAGAGATATAGAAAAAATAGTAGTAATAATAATAATGATAAAATTATTAAGTGTCTGGGCCTGTTTCGTTATATGTGGATACGAGTGGCCCGTCGTTCTTTGTATTTTTGTAATCATGTACACACATCTCTCACTCTGTATTTTTGTAATCATTAAGATAATCCATGGAGGCCCATAGTCGTGATACTCATTTTTCACACACACACACACACACACACACACACACACACACACACACACACACATTTTAGCAGATTGATATAGTAGGATAATGGGGAACGTACTATATTTTTCTGGAGTTTTAGTCAAAGCGCTACGCGATCCTCGCGGAATAACACATTATCCTTTTTGCGGACAAATATGACACCTTATCCACGTGTCAAACTTCGCTGGACTCAAACCAAACTCCATGAGATAGAATGTTTCCCTGAAACTTGACTTTAAAAGGGAATCTAACGAGCTAACGCACGTGTTATTTGGTTGAGGTGCAGAGCAATAGCAACAATAGCAGGTGCACAATAATTTTCAGCAGCAGCATCAACAACAACTACAACAATAGCAGCAACAATAACAATGTTTAGATATAAGCATAAAATCATTAAGAAGAACGATAGCTACACAAGCAGGAGCAGTCGGAGCAACGACATAAAACACATGCATATTTTCCCTGTCTGCGTGTCTATGATACATGTGCGTGGGTGCATGCGTACGTATGGGTGTGTGTGTGTGTGTGTGTGTGTGTCTTTGTCTCTCTGTGTGTGTGCCTCTCTCTGTGTGAGTGTGTGTGTGTGTGCGCGCGCGCGTGTGTATGTGTGTGCATATACAACAAAAACAGTGGCAGCAGCAAACTTGTTGAAGTTGAAGATGTTGAAGTTGAAGCATAAAGTGATAAAGAACAACGAGAGCTACACAAGTGGAAGCATCAGCAGCAACGATACAAACCACTTGCATATTTTTCCTGTCGGCGTGTCTATGATACCAGTGCGTGCGTGCGCGCGCGCGCGTGTGTGTGTGTGTGTGTGTGTGTGTGTGTGTCCGTGGGCGCGTGTGTGTGTGTGTGTGTGTGTGTGTGTGTGCGTGGGCGCGTGTGTGTTTGTGTGTGTGTGTGTGTGTGGGTGGGTGGGTGGGTGTGTGTACCTTGCAGCAGCTACACAAACATGAGCATCCATAATTCAATAGCTAGAAGTTGGAGCAAGATCACTAGCATACCGCAGCAGGAGCAGTAGCTGAGCCAAATGCAACATCAGCAAGCATCAGCAGCAAATAGCAGTAACATAATCAGCAAATAGCAACAACAGCATGAGTTGTGCTTCTACACAGGCAACAAATCTGTGTCGAACATGGATGCATAGGCACATGGTAAAAGCATTACGACACGACATAGATGTTACAGCTTAAGGTTGTTGGTCTTGGGGTTCGATTGAGGTGGTATTGTACACCAGAGCTCATCCCCCCCCCCCCCCCCCTCACAATAACCTTGTTATGTATTTATTTAATGCGTGTAAATCACGCCTACGCGCCCCCTCGTCGAAACACCCCCCACGTAGAGCCGTCCCCCTCCTGCAACCTGTGCGCCAACCTGCGTTATTATTTTTCTATATCCCGCGCTCCTCGAAGGTAGTCGTCGTTCCCGTGGGCCCGATCGGTATCGGGAACTTGCTCGACCAATTGCATCTCCTTGCGCTCTCCGCTACCGGCACGCCCTCCCGACCGCTTGCTCGCGCGCCCATTCCACAAATAGAACCCCCTCCCGGATCCATTCCGAACATCGATACCTGTGAGACGTATGCAAAATCACATGGAAAAAAAAACTCGGCCTATGGCAGCGGGAGGGCAGACAACCAGGCGGTGCGGATGGGAAGCGCGCGCATCCGACGCTGCCTGTAGCCGTGAATTAAAAAAAAAAGTACTATCTGTCGCCTCAGGACAGAGTGGGGAAGTCGAAACTGGAGGCCTAATCCAATATGTGGATCGGCAGTCCCCTGCAGTTTAGTCTAAGGAAGCCGACGTGACCGTCCCTCTGAGATTATTTTGAGAACCAAGGTACCTACTTTTTCGCGCACAGACGGGTAGGTGGTGTTAAAACTGCCGCACAAATCGCGAGCTCGTCCTAGCGGAACAAGGCAAGCGAGAATATTAGCAGCGCACGTGACAAGAAACCGCCCGATAAGTGGAGATATGTGCCTCAGGAGGATCCCATACGGATTACTGGGGTGTTCGCTAAGCCGGGAGGTTGCAGTGGTGAACAGAGCGGGAGGGGGTGTTGAGTGTTGAGTGGCGGCGTGGGTGCGAACTGAATACGCGCGTTTTATTCAATCATGTCGGGTACCTGATTGTCTGATACACTACGTGCGGTGGAATATCGCTGTGAATGATACCGAAAATCAGCTAACAGCCACCGTCAATGGTACCTGACTGGGCTGCGTGCCCCATTCACTTTACACAAAAATAGGAAAAACGTAATGTATAAATAACGCGTCGGTGTCATTGTTTAATGTGCAGCCCTCGGAGACTAACCGGAAGGCTCGATCGAACACCATATATGATATAAACTACAGGTCGAGACGGAGCTGGGCCTGGGAGTTTCCGGGGGGATTGGGGGCGCCGGGGCACGGCGCGTGGGCCTCCATGTCCGCGGATCGGACAAACTGAGCTGCTTCTCCGACATCCGACTCCAAATTATCTGGCGCGCACTCGTACTGCTTGTGGAACGGGAGACTCGGCGGACGACGGAAGAGACGGTGTTTTTTCTCGCGACGGACGACCCCACTGTCGCGTCCCGCCTGCAGGCGGAGCTTCCTGCCTCGGCCGTGATTCGGACTCGGAAGGACGTCGTCAGGGCTCGCGACAGTGAGGTGGGTCTGGCGGGTATTGAAAGATGGAGTCCGATTGAATAATCTGAATATCGCTTCCAAAACGAGGTGTGGTATGGAGCATAAAAAAGTACGTATGATCCGTGACGACCTACGAGCTGACAGGGCGTTTTGAGTTGGAGTTTGAATTATTAAGGGGATGTTGTGTTCGGGATCCAAGTGACTTTAAGGTCGGTTCTTAGGTGAACTTCGCCAATATTCGCGAAAGATGAGAAGTATCCCAGTGAGATGGGGGCCGATTGGCGCCGATGGCGGCTGAGTTGGTTGATCGCTTGGCTATTTTGGTGGCTGTTCGTCGCTTCCGGGGTTGGTTAGGTTTTTCCTCCTGTATTACTTTTACTTAGTGGTCTCTTTCTCTTGAAACATTATTTTTATAAGCTAATTACTCATATTACGGATTAATCATATCCTATACAAGAAATGCTGACAATTGGACAGTTCGTGTCAATGGGACAGCAAATAGCGAATTGATCTACGAGATGAGCGCACCGCAGAGGTCAAAGCGCAGCGCTCGGGCTGAATTCCTCGCCTACCGGTGCAGTATGCGGGGCGGCGTGTGTAGTGTGGCGGCATTCACCGCATGGCGACGGACAGCCAAGCTCAGGAACTTACCAGTACCCGTACCATGCAGGCGAAGGGAAACGCAAGATCCATCGCGGCGTTTGTGTTTCACCGCTGCTTTGTCAATTTTATTTTAGCTAGCTTTTGTAATGTCTGTGATTACCCATTCAAATTTGCACATAATGTTTTTTCTGCGTAGTGATATTTGTCAAGGAAGATAAAAGATTTGAAAAATATTAGCGCCAAGATGAGCACTAAAATATTGTTTCCGTGTTGTGACAGGCTATTATGATTAATTATTTACACAAATAAAAGTGACTGCAGCAAATGATATCGACGCTCGTTCACCTACTACTGTTATGTTGCGCTCTGCCCGACAGGCGGGCATGCTGGATGCGGTGGTTGACTGGTTCTTGCTCGCCGGCTCACGAACCATCATCGGCAACGTCGAAAGCTCCTTCGCCCTCTCCGCTTCCGTGCGCAACGGCATCCGCTACAGCGTGGCGTACAACGACCCCCGATTGTGCAACATGGGGGGAGCAGCCCGTACGACGCCCCTTCGAATGCGTTTGCCAGCTCGGGCCTTCCGTCGACGCAACTCCACGAGCGCCAAGAGATAGTAGCGACACAGTTCAAACTGCTGTAAAATTCCTCATTTTTTGTGTAATCAATAAAAATTGTGATAATAAAACATCCAATTACACATTTTTCCCTTTGCGATGAGTGTTGTCCAACTCATTTGTTTCTGTGCGAGCAACTTCATTTGGCTCTCTCCAATGCTCTTATCGCGCGCAAGGATGGCTTTTAAACCTTTCCGATTCGATGTACGCAAATTATTTTGTAAGGATTTATTACTTTATTTCACCGTCTGAGTGAGGCCGTCACGACTAAATAATAAGGTACCGCCAAATTATGGCGGAAATTGAGGGAGGGTCTGCATTTGTATTTCAAATTTGTATGTGCGTACTAAAGCAGTATATTATCTATGTTTAGGGTGCATAGCTTAGGGTACCCCAAACCCCTAGGCTAGCTCTAAGGAGAAGATTTGGACACTGCTTAATGAGGGAGCCTTTTGCAGCATGGCACAGTAGAGTCGACAACCGGATACGGTGACAGTTGGCGGCTCAGCAACATTAAAGTGCTTTTGATATGTATGTGGAGGTGTGGCTAGGGCCACCGTAGTGTTAGGTTTCTGTGCATGCAATATGGTCACGCTCCAAAATATCCCCCCCCTCTTCATTTTACTATACTTGCATATGGTATATCACACCCCTCTGCATACAACTATGCATTTCTTGAGTGAGAAATGCTGTGGCAGCGAATAGACCAGAATTGCTTAAGTACTTTAGTAAGAACAATGTTGCATGTCACATGGTCATGCCTCCAAACTATGCCCCACCCTCTCTCAGTTGTATGCCTGCATATGACATTTCCCCCCCCATGCACACAACTATGCATTTCTTCAGTAAAAGAATGTGTCGTAGTGAACTCTTTTGAAATCCAATTCAGCCTCATTGTTCAAGTACTGGAAGATCCTTGCATAAAACTTGAGGGGGGGGGGGGGGGGGGGTAAATCTGAGAGGGAGTGGGAGTTATCACAATAAACTTACTTGGAACTGCCTAGTACCAAGTAACATAGGGGAGTCGTCGTCAACTTGCTACTATCTAACATACAAATAACTTGCAATTAGGAAAATGTGGACATGCGACAAGAAATTACTCAACTCCTAAAAGGGGAGGCGGGGGTCAAGTCATGACGTAGAGGTTGATTTGGGCACTATTTTCTATTCGACCGCAGCCCAATCTGGAACAAATGATTTTACAATCGCATAACGGTGATGAGAGAGCAAATGCTCATAGCATGTGAGTCGATTCCTTGCCTTTGATTCATTGAAGCGGTCAACCTAGATTATGTTGGCTGACTCGTCTTTGTTTGTGGTCAATTGTTGTAGCCTCCACTGCGTCTTTCAACTATCGATTTAGCTCAGCACGCTCCATAGAAGACAACGTGTTCATTCGTTGACGCTTCATCTAGCTAGTTTTTACCCAACTCTTTAGCATGTGCTGGTCAAGTCGGGCCTATTTGAACGTTGCTCCTATTATGAGACTCCGGTCGTGCCGGAGCTTTGGAGGGGGGGGGGGTGGGGGGGGGGGGGGGGGGGGGGGGCGGCAAGTACACCTCGCTCATGTCGCGGACAGCCCCGTCTCGATCCACGCACCCCTCGTCTGAGATGATAGCCGCTCCTCCCGTCGTTGGTGATCTGCTAGCTTTTGCTTCCCTTCCCTTCGGGACAAGGGGATAATAATCATACCTGCAACTAGCATCATGATGTCGCTCTTGCCTCCGCGCCAACTTTTCTCATGTCCTAGGTGGGGTGTTAGCTATTTCCAACACTGGTTGATCCACAAGATACCGCCCGTGACCCCCACTTTTGATTTACGATGCCAAGGGGCCACCTATGCGGGCGTTGTGCTGTCGCGATAACCCTTAGCACAACGCCTATGTTGTCGTAGATTGGTACATATGTGGTATGTGGCCACATATGTCAACTATGCTTTTTCGGTGAGCCGGTAAAGCGCACGCCTAATACGCGGAAGGTCGCGGGTTCGACGCCCGGTGAGGTCGATCATTGTATGTAGGCGTGTCACGGCCCGAGAAGAACCCCCACCTTCCACAATGTAGTGATGCTGGGTACCAACAAGGGAAGAGGTTGGGGGGCACAAAGGGGTCGTGATCCAAACCACAAAGGTGCTGGGGGCGGACGTTTATGAAAAGCCCTCCATACGTGTTTTTTTTTCGGCGGCGACCAATGACGAGGAGCGTCGTCTCCGTACCTTACCGCTCCTCTAGTCGCGGCTAGCCTCCACTGTGCCGGTGTCGAGCCCCACCCCTCCCCCTTCGGGTTGGCTCGGCTTCAAGAGCGTTGAACGACATCGAGCGTTATGCCTTGCCGATGATTCCCAGTTATTCGCTCGCATCTGCAACACCCGCGTCCCACCGCTGATCCGTTCGTACCCGCCTCGCCTCGACACACACATGCGATACATGTCCCATCCCCCAAAATACGGGGGTATCTCATGCGTATATTATGGTATTGGAAAAATACATTGAAAGGATCGAGCGGGATATCTTGGAGTAAGTATACGGATATTATGATTTCCAAAACCCTCCGTAAATGACTTCCCGGCATTTGCTAATCGCGAGGATCGCATTTTTCGGTACCTCGTTTAGCCCTCTACCTTGATAGGCACGGCACGGGTACCGAGCTACGAGCGCCCATCGCGTGGGGGTAGGAGAAGGTATGATGGGCTTGCGAGCGTATCCCCTCCAAGGTCACCGCCGCTGCGGCGCCGGCGTGACGTTAACCCCAAAGAAGTTTACGTTACGTCCCTTGCTTATTCTTCAGCGCGTCGTGCGCATCAACTTCTGAAACTTTATTAGATGAGGTGAGTAGACACTCCGGACGACGTCATTCACCTGCTTTTGACTCAACCCCGCTTGCACAATGCACAACACCTCCCTGGAGGGGGGTTTAACCCGAACCAATAATATACTATATGGCTTAGTTGAGAGGGCCCGGAGACAATAGCCGGAGGCAGCCGGTATATGTTGTAGTAAGCCATTATCATCTCTTATGTTCAATCTTGTTTTCATCATAGTATATGGACTAAAAGCCCGCGAGACAATGCGCTCGACTCGACGCCTCCAAACATTCACCTACCCCACACTGTCTCGGAGGGGACGGAATAGGAGACGACGGTCTAGAATAGTAAGCTTCCTAGATGACTTGATTGGCAAGGCCCGGAGACGGCGGCAACCGGTACATGTTGTAAATCATTTCCAGTTTTTTCATTCTCCTTTTTTAGTCGTAAGCACTTTCCATATCTCATGTAAAAAGCTTTCAAGAAAAGGCAATGGAAACCACCAAGCAGAAACAAGGTAGGTGGTATGCACTTTCCGTAATTCATGCTCATGGTGCGGAGCATGAATGTGGGTGAATAATGCTACGAGACGCGTGATTTTCGCATCATGCATGTATGTCTACAATTGTACATAGCTGGATATGTACAAACATGAACAAAGCATAATGGCAATGTCTAAACCATAGATATACCGCTACAAGTACCTCCGTTCTTTTTTGTTAACCGTGCTTCTTGATACATATATTGCGGTTTAGTATTACTTCAGTAGTACTTAGGAATTTATTACGGTGTTACATGACGATAGGATTCTTTTTTGCAATCGTATATATACACACACATGCACAAACGAACTAGCTCAGGTACACACACGCACACAGGTATACATACACACACATGCACAAACGAACTAACTAACTCAGGTACACACACGCACAGGCGCGGAAGAGTATGTGTCTCGCGTTGCTCTAGATCGCACACTCGTCGCATGGGTAATAACTGCATTTCACCGGTCAACACGAATTGCGCATTAGATAAATCGCTTCGCGGAAAGCGGTGCGCTTCTCGGCGCTGCGTTTTCCCGTGTGCAATGACTTTGACGTTCGGCAGGACCGGGTGACGACGGACGAGCCACCTTCGCGTGAGACGGGGTCTTTCAGGGTCAATGTGCAGACAAGTGACGCGCACCTGTGCACATTCAATTCTGTCGATCCAGGTAAGGCAATGCGCTGTCGAGCCATGTAAGCCTATCCGCCACTGACTGACATTTTGGGCTGCATAGAGTACCTTTTGTCCCATCGGTTTGAATTTTGTGCCTCGCTTCCTTGTGTACTGCAACTTAATCCTCGCAAGCACAAACTACCGAACAATGCATCGCCGTCATCATTTCGGCCCAGACTTGACACATCAAAACGGATGCACTACGGCATTTCGCCGTAGGTATCCCGTCAGCACTGCCGCGCTTAAATTGGGCAGGTAAACTCTCATTGACGTTGCGTGCCGTCATAATGCCCAAAGAAAATTATTCATATCACTGCAACATCGTTGAATTTTACACAATTTGGTGCAAAACAATACAAATTGTTTGTCATTTTCAAAGAATCTCCAAAAGTCGTTGCCGCTTTAGAGTGTCACAAGTTGAGCGTTCCTCCCCGCACGAAGATGTCTCTGAGTCTGGGAAAGTAAAAGCGCTCCTGTGGGGCGTCATGAGGATGGAAGGGTTGATATGCGGCAGTAGATTACGATTTCAGTGCCAAAGACATAAAATATATTCAGGGTTAACAAACTGATGACCAACGAACCCGCGACCAAAACCTCACGACTTCCCAATCACTCGCATTCCGTCTGCATCACAAGAAAAAAATGCAACTCCGCATGCATTCAAGGCACACACACACACACACACACACACACACACACACACACACACACACACACACACACACACACACACACACGCGCGCGCGCGCGCGCAAGCACTCACGCACAAACCCACGCACACATTAACATAAAGAAACATAAACACACATACATTCACACAGGAACATAAACACAAACACACACATGAACATAAACACACACCCATATCGATCAAAATATATACATTTGAATGTGTCATTTGCATCTGCAACATCTGCATTTGCTAAAAAACAACAATTTCTACCGCTCACATCTACAAAGTGTTTGAGCTGAAGCACAAAAGTACTCAAGTACAATGTTCCCCAAAAGAAATACTGACAAACACAAAAAACAAAGACATGCACCGCATCAGTCAACCGTCGTGTATGTTTATACTGAGCCACACAAATGAGATAAATCGCAGTTATTGTAGCTGCACAACATTGAGACATCGCGGGTCGTCGACAGACGTCGCGGCCGCACCATTTCCTTAGCATCGGCGGTGGCGGCCTTGGGTGAGCGGTTGCGAAGGAAGATCGCCGGCGGCGCCGCCCGCTGCTTCGCCGACTCCCTCACCGTCAGCAAGCCGCCGCCCACCAGCGCCGCCAGCACCATGTTGTGGCGGTTAGCCTCTGAAAGCTAAACGCTAGCACAAATCTGTTCTAGTCTGTCTAGTTCTGTCGTTGCAAGATGGCAAAATGATGTTGTCGAGAGGCAATCGAGAAAGATGTTTCACTGTTGTACTTTGGCAGTAGATGTTGTAAGTGAACAAAGGAATTGTTTAATGGTTCTGTCACCTCCCTCTACTGCACTGGGCTTAAATAGGTTTCTGCCCATATTACTTACGCCTGCAAGCTACGCTTACGTGTCAGGCGTTGGGGCTGTCTAACCGTCGTCATCTGTCCTCGAGACGCGGCCTGCCTAGCATTGGGTTTCACGACGCGGCTCATTCTGCATCGAAGAGCTCGTTCTGGCGCGTCATCTGGCTAGTTAGATTAATTATGCATATCTGTACGTACCGGGAGGTACTGGTCGTACTGTAGCATCAGCACCATTACAATATTGCAGTAGCGACGTACCCACGAGTATACGTCCATCCTGTGGAAAAGCACGAATTGGTATCCGTAACGAGTACATGTACAATGTCCTGCAATGTACTGTTGCAAGACTGTACTCGTCACACTCGTACCCTCCCCCTCTTGACAGATCAATGAGGCCGCCGCGAGGCAGACCTCCGTGGTTCTTGGCTTCTTTACTGAAGCAGTTACTGGGACTCATGAACGCGCGCTGGGTGAGCGTGTATGAAGTCAATGTACGCCTGCGAGTCTTGGCAAAATTGTGCCATTGGGGCGTCTCCAAGAAATCTTGTAACGCAATCGTCCGGTGTACCTCGTTCAACCGGTGCCAGACAGGTGGAATGTCGCCATCACTGAAGTGCGTCATGAAGAGCAGATATTTGCCTCGTCGCCCAGGTAGCGACTTGATGCACACAACAGAGATGTGCCAGACGTCGAACTCTTCATCGTCTCCTTCAGGTACAGTCACCGGGACAGCTGGTCGTAGTGGAGCAGCAGCGCAGGGTCTTAAGTTGTTGACATGGAACACAGGATGTAAGCGTACAGTCGCTGGTAGTTTCAATCTGTAACTATGTTTCCCAATCTGCTCCTCCACTGAAAAAGGTCCAAGCTGTCTGTCTCTGAGTTTCCGGTTCGGTTGTCCTATCAGAAAAAGGTTTGCTGTGACGACTGACACCTTGTCTCCCTTAGCGAAGTGTGGCGCTGTAGACAGTTATGTGCGCGCCTGCATCTCGTCCTTGTGTAGCTGTAACACTGAGCGTACCAGGGTGTGTACTTCCTGTAACAATCTCAACCGTTGTGTTGCGTCTTGCGAAATTGGAATCGACGGTCGCATGCTGAACAGCAGGTCAAGAGGCTCCTCAGGAGAAAAACCAAAGTTAGCCTCGAACGGTGTGTGCTCAATTCCGAGTGCACGAGAAGCGTTGTACGCAAATTCCACTTGTGGTAGAAGTGTCGTCCAATCGGAGCCATCGTAGCAACAGAAGCAACGAAGAAGCTGCTGAAATGTGCTGTTCACGCGCTCTGTCAAGCCGTCCGTTTCAGGATGTCGGCTGGAAGACATGTTCAAGCGTGTCCCAAGGCGTCGCTAGAGTGTCTGCTAGAAGGCACTGACGAATTTGGAGTCGCGGTCACTGATCAGCACACGGGGCAGTCCATGTAATCGGTAGACTCCCTGTAAAAACAAAATTGCAGTTTCTTCGACAGTAATCGACTCTGTGCATGGCAGAAAATGGGTCATTCGAGTTAGATGGTCTACTACAATCAGCACACTGTTAAAGCCATTGCTCTCAGGCAAGTGTGTCAGGTAGTCAAGACCAACTGTGTGCCACGGTCTGGGTGGAACAGGCAATGGGTAAAGAGTCGCAGCCATCTGCGGTCGAATCTTCGCTCGTCGACATACGACGTAGCGTCCACAGAAATCTTTCACGTCTTGGCGAATTCGTTTCCACCAGAATCTGTCGAGTGCTTTAGCAAGAGTGCTAGCAACTCCTTTGTGACCAGCTGACGAACTTTCGTGCAGCTCTGCGATCAATCTCAGTCGGAGCTCAGAGTTCTGTGGAATACAGAGGCGATTGAGGCGCCAAAAGTACCCGTCTCTGGCTTCTATCCGACTGTCTTTTGTCCACTCACCCTCGTCCCCATAAAACGAGTCTTGTGAGAACCCCTCGCGAATGAGATCAGCGAACTCAGGGCTCAGCTGTAGCGCGTCAACAGTCAGTAAATTTAACTGTGCGTCTTTAAACAGCAGCTGGGACTTCCGTCGTAATTCTCGATCTGACGGAACCTCGCCATCCCAAAATAAGGGTACTGTGGCCTGAGGTACGAAGTCTGGTCGCCGGCTTAACGGGTCAGCTTCGTTCAGAGTTCCCTTACGATATGCAAGTGTCATCGAGCCCACAAACGGTTGCAAATCCCGCAGGTATCTTGCTTGCCGCTTATTCAGCCTGTTGTTCGGTTGCCTGAGCAGATGTCGCAGTGTGTCGTGGTCTGTTACGACAAGGAACTTAGAGCACCCTTCAAGATAGCACCTCCAATGCTTGACAGCTTCGCATACGGCCAAAGCTTCTAAGTCGTACGCAGAGTAAGTGTTACCACGCTCAACTGGATTCAACTTTCGCGCCCAGTAAGAGACTGGTTGAAGACCTCCTCCTTGGTCTTGCAACATGACTGCTGCAATCCCCACTGTTGAAGCATCTGTAGCTACGGTGAACGTCGCGTCCAAGCCGACCTCCGGAAGGATCAGGCATGGCGCGGAAATGAGCCGTAACTTGAGAGTCTCGAAGGCTTCCAAACAGGCAGGTGTCAGCGAGTCCTTCTGTGGCTGGGACTTCCGCAGTAAGTCCGTCAATGGAGCCGTAAGGTCGCTAAAATGGTGTATAAATCTGGCATAGAAGTTGCAGAACTGTACGAAACTGCGAACCTCCTTCTGCGTCTTGGGCACTGGCCAGTCTGCAACGGCCTCGACTTTCTTTGTGGAAACCGAAATTTTACCGGCTGACACAGTGTAGCCCAGGTACTCCATTTCTTGCAGTCCGAAGAAGCATTTCTTAAGGCGTAATTTCAGCCTTTCCTCCTTGAACCGTTGTAGCACCAGTAGCAGGTGCCACCAGATGCTCCTCCAGAGTTCGACTGTAAATACAGACGTCATCGAGGTAGACTGTCACGAACTTGTGTAAAAAGTCGCGAAGAATGTCATTCATCATCCTTTGAAAGGTTGCCGGCGCATTGCACAGGCCAAACGGCATGGCGACCCACTCCATTAATCCATCAGGGGTCTGAAAAGCCGTCTTGTGAACGTCCTGATCACGCTCTCGAACTTACAAGAATCCAGAAGCGAGGTCGAGGTGTGTGTAAAAATTCGCGTCCTTAAATTCGTCCAGAGTATCATCCACACGCGGAAGTGGGTAAGCATCTTTACGCGTAACCTCGTTAAGGCCACGGTAGTCAATGCACAGACGTAGCGAGCCATCAGCTTTCCGCACAAAAAGAATTGGCGAGCCGAACTCGCTGTAGCTGGGACGGATCATACCATCCTCCACTGCGTCTTTGAGCTGTCGATTAAGCTCAGCGCGCTCTGCGGGTGTGTCAGAGTTGAGGGGGCAATAAGGAATGCTTACACTCGGTGAGTGACACTGCATGTCATCTCACCCTCAGCAAGTGCCTAGCACTTGCCTATCACAGGACACGCACTCACCTTGTGGTGAGCACACGCCAACATATATTCTGAGCCTTTAGATGATATCTAACGCTCAGCAACTTGCCACCATCAGCAACCTAATCCTCTCTATTGTTGATTGGCTTATCATCTCATAGTGCTGAGTCACAGCCGTACTATCACGATGCTACTTGACCAACATTGCTGTGTAGCAACTTGATTATCACGCAAAACCATGTCTCGCAACACTCCCCCTTGCTACGCAGGCAATCCCATGATGGCATTGCACAACTTGCTATGCCTTGCACTCACTAATGGCTTGGTAAGCACATCAGCAAGCATGTTCTCCGTCGCACAATATTGCACCTCGATGTCTCCGCTCTCCACCTTCTCCCGACAGAAGTGGTACCTCACGTCCATGTGCTTGCTGCGTCCGGTCGTCATGCTATTCTTGCTGAGTGCAATACAACTCTGATTGTCCTCGTGAATTGTGATGGGAGACCCGGAGTCTTGGTGAAACTCGTGGAGTAGTTGCTTCAAAAACATCGCCTCCTGAGTGGCCGCAGTCAGCGCCATATACTCTGCCTCCGCTGTCGACAACGCCACAGTTTGTTGCCGCTGGCTTTTCCAACTCACCGCTGCACCGTTGAGCATGAACACATACCCCGTGCGAGAGCGCCGCTCGCCAATATCACTCGCGTAGTCAGAATCTGACCATCCTACCAGCTTTGATGAGGGTGCGCCACCGTACATCAACACCGACTCTGCGGTCCCCTTGAGGTAGCGAAGCACCCTCTTGGCTTGCTCCCAATGTGACTGAGAGGGGTCGGACATGTACCTACTAAGGTGGCTAACAGCCATGGTGATGTCGGGCCGTGTGCTTACGGAAGCATACAACAAGCTGCCGATCAAGCTTTGGTACGGCACTAGACCGGGAGGCAACCTTGATGTCGACGTCTCCACACAATTGCTCAAAGCATCGACCGCCATAGGTGAGCCCACTGGCTTGCAGCCCATCATGTTGAAGCGCTCCAACATATCTAAGACGTATTGCTGTTGTCCAATCCTGATGGTGCGGCTGCCACGATCACGCTCGACTGTCATGCCAAGCAACCAAGACACTGGACCGAGGTCTTGCACGTTGAACCTTTCGCCGAAAGCCGACTTGAACCCAACGATGAAGCTACCCGCTGGTCCGACGATGATGCTGTCGTCCACGTACAACGCCAAGACATAAAGCTCACCCTCCTTGATGAAGACGTAAATGCCGGGATCCACCTTGGATTGGGTAAAGCCATACTCCTCTAGCCATGCTGTGATGGTCTTATTCCAGTTCCTTGGAGCTTGCTTGAGGCCATACAATGATTTCTTCAACAAGCACACTCGCTCCTCTCCATTGATGTCGAAGTGACGGAATCCTTCCGGCTGCCTCATGTAGATTTCCTCCTCGATATCGGCCTCCAAAAATGCCGTCACCACATCAAGCTGCTCCACCTCCCAATCATTATAAGCAGCAAGCGCGAGCAACGTTCGAATAGAGATCACCCTCACTGTGGGAGCGAAGGTCTCGTGGTAGTCCACACCCTTCTCCTGAGTAAACCCGCGAGCCACAAGTCTTGCTTTGTACCTTGCAATCTGTCCATTGGCATCGCGCTTCAGCTTGAACACCCACTTGGAATCTACGAGTTTGCGACCGGCAGGACAAGGGACCAATGTCCAGGTTTTCCGAGATACAAGTGAGTCATACTCGCTCTTGATAGCTGCCTCCCACTCCCCCGATTGGGGACTCCTCAGCGCTTGCTTGTATGACACCGGCTCTTGAACGGTCGGGCTGCTGGCTGACTTAATAGCTGCGGCACTTCCCGCAGTCCATCCATCTCCCGAAGCGCCCGCTGAACGGAGATTATACCTTGGACTGGGTACGCATTGCTGTGGTGCAGCAGTGGATCGAAGATTATACCTTGGCCGTGGAGTCTCCCCCGAATGCATGTCCCGTTCCTCTTCCGTCGACCCGGAATGCTGCCGCGACTCCCGTAGCGGCGACTCCCCCGAAGGTGTATCCGGTTCTTCGCTACACATGGTGCGCGGGATGCTGTCCTCTTCATCATCATTGCGTTGCTCCGCATTGCTCTCCCCCATGGAGAGGACTGCAGCCTCATCGAACACCACGTTGCGGCTGCTCACCACCCGACGAGTAGCAGGATTGTACACCAACCACGCAGGTGATTCAGAAGCATAGCCCACAAAGACACCCTTCCACGCGCGATCGTCAAGTTTGCGGCGTTGAGACTTGTCAACGTGGACATAGGCCGGACAGCCGAAGACCCGCATGGAGCTCAGATCAGCTCGTCTACCGGTCGCCAAGGTGAAAGGTACACCGCCGGCTCCGCTACTATGCACACGATTGCGGACATGCACCGCAGCGGCCATCGCTAAAGCCCAATACGATTTAGGCAGCGCGGCTTGCCGGATCATTGACTGCGCCATCGGGACCAATGTCCCCCACTGCCGCTCAATACGGCCATGTTGCCAATGCGCGTAAGGGGCAGTGATCTCCACAGCGATGTTGAACTCATCCAAGAGGTTTCGGAAGGCAGCACCTAAGAACACCGTGTCATTGTCCACCCGAAGACGACGAACCGTGTGCCCCAGAGAACGGATGGTAGTCAACATGCGACGGAACGAGGCGGGAGCCTCATCCTTGGAGCGGACCGCATCATGCAGCATGAAACGGCTCCGGAAATCAACCGCACACAAGCTGTACCGTCGTCCTCCCAAGGATGGAACACTCATAGGACCGCAGAAGTCTAAGCCGAGGACCTCAAAGACACCAACGTTCCGGTCAGCCGGCTCACGAGAGATACGGCGGACGTGCGACTTACACACAGCACACGTCTCACAGAAGCCCAACTTCTCCGACGCAGAAAACGCCACACCCTCCACCTGAGTGGCCAAGAGCCCGTCCAATTGCGACTCGCCAAGGTGACCGAGTCGGGAATGCCACAACCGTTTTTCCGATGGCGCAGTGGCGACCGAAGCGGTAGGATTCAACGAAGCAACCCGCGCCGGCAACCACACCAATAAATGCGCGCGCTCCAACGGAACCACCACGCCACCACCATGACCGGCATGAAGACGAAGGTGGTCCACGGGATCAGCTAACACCACAGAATGACCTTGTCGCCGAGCTTGGGTGAGGCTGAAAAGTCGATGGTAAGACCACGACGCACGACGGGATAGCTCAGGAACGTGGAGCACATTCTTTAGAGTGGCAGGAATCTCCTCTCCATCTTCAGCCTTCACAATGATTCGGACCGAGCCCACTCCAACAGCGCGGGCGCTGATACCCTTCACCCAAAGCCGGTCGGTGAGCGCTCGATACTCACAGAAGTCACGGCGCACACTAGTCATGTGATGGCTGGCGCCGCTGTCGGCCAACCACATCCACGTTTCCCCATCGCGCTCGAACATGTGTCGAGCCTCGGAGAATGGCCTCGCAGGGCTGGCTGTCACGTCCATGACCGCCGGAAAAGCAACCGGGGAGTCCACTTGCGCAGAGTTACCTCCGGTGTTGTTGACGGGGCACTCGGACCTGCGATGGCCCTTCTTACCACAGCCATAGCAAACACCACGAAAGATTCTCGCTCCGCCTCTGCCATATGAGGTACGACGAGTAGTCGCAGCTCCTTGAAGAGATTTCAGTTGGTCTTGGAGCTCGGAGACTTGCCGCTTCAAAAGTTCAGTCGTTGAGTCATCATGAGACGCTGCAAAAGCCGTAGGCGTTGGGGGCTCCGTTGAATGTGATTGCGCACGACTCTCGATGCGCATGCCCTTTTGACGAAGATCACGCTTGACGGTATCCATGCTGAGGTCGTGTACGTCCCACGTGTCGGTGATGGAGTGGTATTCGCTGCGCAGGCCCTTCACCAAGTACATGATGATACGCCGGTCGTGGACGACGTCCCCAACTCGGGCAAGCTGTCGTTGCAGTCGAACTAACCGGTTCAGATATTGAATGCCGCTCTCGCCGTCCGCTTGCGGCGTCTCCAAGTCCTGCAATAGTTCCGTACACCGGTAAATACCATCGTCCTCATAATGATTGACTAACGCAGTCCATGCAGTGTGGCCGCAGGTCTTGTCATCCTCGCTAACATTCTCGATAATAGAAAGGTCGTCCTCCGGCAGCGCAAGAATCAATGTGGAGTACATGTCGACTTGTTGTTGAGAGGAAGCGGCACCATCCGACGACAAAGCCGGAGCCCACTTTTGCATCAAGCCAAATGCACGAAAACGTTTCTTCCACACGTCAAAATCTCGTCTCTCCCCACTGAACTTGGGTAGTTTCACGGAGTCCATATCAGGTACGTCGGATGCGCTCGCAAGAGAACCAGAAAATCAGGAATAATGCCAACAAGAAAAGCACCAAGTACCGGTGAAGAGGCGGGCAACACGGCTCAGAAAAGGAGACGACAAAGGGCTGACCGAAGACGCAATTGTACTCCCGGAGTCTATACAGCCAAGGCAATCAGAAACGAGTCTCAGAAGGTCGGTCAAGTGACGTCGTACAGGAGTGCTAGTACACTTGTGGTAAGATGCCTTTCCAAAAATTCAGCCGGACCACTATCGGCTTTCACGAGAAAAGAAACTGGCGGGTGACAAGCTCCGGAAGCGAATAAAATTCCAGAAAGCGCCAAGCTATAACAAAGAAAAGCAAGCCGATCTTCACGTCACACGAGTCGGCGTTCGGGGGTTGAAGCCGGCTCCAAGCGACACAAACAAGTCGCTACCAGCCGGGTATCGAAGTAAAGCTACAAACACAAGCAAGAGCCAGCCACTTTGTGAGCCAGCCGCACCTCACGTATCGTGCGACACCACAAAGGTCTACCACTCTTCAAGAAGCAAGCTCTAGGTTCCAGTCAAGACAAATGACTCCAACAACTAGCAGCTAGAGGGCCCATAACCTGTCAGAGTTGAGGGGGCAATAAGGAATGCTTACACTCGGTGAGTGACACTGCATGTCATCTCACCCTCAGCAAGTGCCTAGCACTTGCCTATCACAGGACACGCACTCACCTTGTGGTGAGCACACGCCAACATATATTCTGAGCCTTTAGATGATATCTAACGCTCAGCAACTTGCCATCATCAGCAACCTAATCCTCTCTATTGTTGATTGGCTTATCATCTCATAGTGCTGAGTCACAGCCGTACTATCACGATGCTACTTGACCAACATTGCTGTGTAGCAACTTGATTATCACACAAAACCATGTCTCGCAACAGGGTGACAATCTGTTCAGCCGTTGGCGTCGCATCGGGCCAATTGTTTCAATGGGATGATCCCACTGTCGGCTTTCATGTGGAGAGTCGACAGGTTGCAGTAACTCCGGGAAGTCATCGAAGAGTAACGACCGGAAGTTGTCACGTTGTTCTGCAGTTAGCTCCTCTCCAATGTGAAAATCTGTCGGTTGTTCAGCGGCTGACGTAATTTCAATGACGTAAAATTCAGCATGACGTCCTCTGCTGCGGCGCGTCTTGCGCATGAGCTTCTGAACTTTCGTAGACGAGAGTAGTAGACACTCAGGGCGTCGTTCCTCCAGTGTAGTCTGTACTGCTGTACCATCCATCAGTGTAAAAATTCTGGTTTTACCAAACTGTGAAGAGGCATGTTCGTCATCAAGCCATGGTAAACCCAGGATTAAATCAGCTGTGCGTAAATCACGTAAGACGTAAAAAGTCCGGTGAAATTCGTGTCGAGCCAGCTCAAAAGTGACGTCACAGACTGTCGTAGAAGTCACTCGTTGTCCGTTGGCGAGTCGAACTGGGGTCTTAGTCACAGACTTCCGAGTCTGTAAAGCAAAGCGTCGTACAAAGTCCTCTGACACAAAATCAAGCGTCGCAGCGCAGTCCACTAATCCAGAAATTTGGTGTCCGCCATCATGAGTTTTCACGGTCAGCTCAGTTCGAATGAACGGTCGAGCTTCCGTGAGGTCAGTGAGTAGGGTTGTAGCTGGCGAAGAAAAATGTCGCAGCGTAGCGATGGACGGTTCCGCGTCGTCTGAAGGTACAAGTACCGAGTTGGGTTGATCAGGTGCTGTAGGTGATGTAGAGTCGTTAAACGCACAATCTGCGTCGACTAACCACAGCTGTACATGCCAAGGAGCTGGTGCAACCACCTCATGTTGCGCTGAGTTCTCCAGTGACTGACGAGTAAAAAGTTGTGTCCTCGCTGGGAATTCTTGATAGAGTTTCTTGTTCTTAGTCACTTGAGTAAATTTCGCCCATTTCGGTAGTACAAAAACAGCCATCGTAGATGTCGGAGATGTTCGACGACAATCTTCAAAATGCTGCGCAATCTGCTCAGCTAACTCCCAGGGTGGGTTGATGAACACCCTCTCTCTTGACAAGTCTCTCTCTAGAATCGAGTCACTCGGCGAACAGTGAGGTAAGTCACCATGCGAGTTTAGACCTTCATCATCAGCACATCCCTCCAATGTGAAGTTGAATCGTGCATGCAGAGGGTCAAAGACTGAGTCAACCAGTTTCCAATCAATTGAACGTCTGGTTACATGTTTATGACTCTGTCTCTGCTTAGTCTGACGACGACGACCTGCTACCAGCGTTACAGGTGTCGCGACTGTAGTCGATGGAGATGCCGAAGGTGTTTCGACGACCTCTGTCGCTAACAATGTCTTAGAACGAACCGTAGATGTAGCCGGCTGTTCCAGTTCGCTGGTAGAACAGCCTTGCCACCATCATTGATTCTTAGATTCCATCGGTGCCTTGCCCTTCCACTCCGGGCATTGGAACAGTCGGTGTCCCTTCTTGTGGCAATTGAAGCAGAGTCCCTCGTCCATGTGTCGTTTACGCTCCTCAGCTGTCATCGCATTTACGAGTGTGTTAAAACTATCGCGGCAAGATGTTTGACCACGACCACCATTGTTGCCGCCACCACGTCCACCATTGTTGCCGCCACCACGTCCACGTCCGCGGCCACGACTACGGCCACTTCTATTACGTTTCCAGATGTTTGAGGCTTCCTCGAGAGGGTCCTCAAGGTTGCGCTTGCGTGTAGGCTGGGCAGATGGACAAGCAGCAGACCTCGTATTGCTGAGTTCCGGCGAGTCTGTCACGACGTCATTCAAAAAGTTTTGCAGCTCCACCAGTGTAATCTTGTACCCCCTCTGAGCTCGGTGTGACTTTGCCTGGTTCTTCAACGAAGAGTTCGCTAAGCCGTTAATGAAGCGCACACACTGAACATCAGTTGACAAAGGCTCACGAGACCGACGTAAGTAGTCGTTGTACTGTTTAGTGTAGAGCGCGTAACCCATCATGCTGCTCTGCGCAAAGCTGAGCAAAGAGTTGATTGCGTCGTCCTTGATGTTAGGAAGAAACGTCGAGTTGCGTAACTCCGTAACAAGTTCGTTGTACGTAGCTGGAATTGGAGGCTGAGTTTTCCGGTTCAGCCACCACCCATTCAGATGTCCTGAGAACTGTGAAGTAACCCATATCACTGAGTCGTACGTATCAGGCGAAATTCCTAGCATGAGAAAACGCTGAGGCTGTTCTTCAAGCCAGTCCTCCAGTTCATTAGCGACACGACCACTCTGATTTGGCGAATTAATTGCAGCCTTCCGCTGGGTTTCCGTGAGGGTGACAGGTAGTCCAGCTAAGTTGTGTGTAGGCATCGGCATTCCCACTCGTAAATCTGTAGGCCCTTCACCAGTCAATCGGTTGATGTGTCCGCGAATCAGCAGCCAGACATGACGAGAGTCGACCGTCATAAACCGAGAGTACATGAAGAACTGTCTCGGGATAGGCGTGTCGTCTTGTTGGACTGGACCGTGTTGACGGATCGCTCGGAAAAAGAGTTCCCATTGAGTCACGTAGCCAAAGTGAAGTAACTCGCTCTTGTGCTTCTCAGCACTAAGTAACCCCGTTTGAGCGGGCGTAAGGGTCAGACCGTCAATGTTGATTGTTTCCGGGACGACGTAAGTGCCATCCGGATTAACTGTCGACTGTGCCAAAACAGCTTGCTCGACCTGAGCAGGTGTGCGTAAGTTGTTCGTAGCAAACAGGACAGGAATAGAAGCTGAGTACGCGTAAAGGAGCTGTCGTCCTTGAGGTAGCGTAACGATAACAGGTTCACCACTCAACAGCGTTAAATCTTCCGGCGTCAGAACAAGACCGGTCTCCTCGTGTATCTCACGAACAGCAGCGTCGACATGCTCTTCATTGGGTAAGACAGAGCCAGCTGGGAACCAAGTTTTACCAGAACGAGGCTCGCGTTGTAATATCAGCTTAGGTCCGACGGTTTAGTTCCTCCAACGTGAATTACCAACACCACGTAATGTCCAGGTCCTAGAGAAGCCATCTCAATTTAATCAAGCAACGTCGAGCGAATCAATGAGCAACGAAAGCGTGCGTCGACCAAAGAGCTCCGAAACCAGTGTGGCGGTTAGCCTCTGAAAGCTAAACGCTAGCACAAATCTGTTCTAGTCCGTCTAGTTCTGTTGTTGCAAGATGGCAAAATGATGTTGTCGAGAGGCAATCGAGAAAGATGTTTCACTGTTGTACTTTGGCAGTAGATGTTGTAAGTGAACAAAGGAATTGTTTAATGGTTCTGTCACCTCCCTCTACTGCACTGGGCTTAAATAGGTTTCTGCCCATATTACTTACGCCTGCAAGCTACGCTTACGTGTCAGGCGTTGGGGCTGTCTAACCGTCGTCATCTGTCCTCGAGACGCGGCCTGCCTAGCATTGGGTTTCACGACGCGGCTCATTCTGCATCGAAGAGCTCGTTCTGGCGCGTCATCTGGCTAGTTAGATTAATTATGCATATCTGTACGTACCGGGAGGTACTGGTCGTACTGTAGCATCAGCACCATTACAATATTGCAGTAGCGACGTACCCACGAGTATACGTCCATCCTGTGGAAAAGCACGAATTGGTATCCGTAACGAGTACCTGTACAATGTCATGCAATGTACTGTTGCAGGACTGTACTCGTCACACGCACCGACATCGGCCACAACACCTCTAGCTGCTCCACCAGCTGCGGCTCGGGGATGCCCGGGCAACGAACAGCTAACGCACACGCGCGCTGCAAATAACAACACGAGACAGCGCAACACAACACATACATGGATTCAACTTTCTTGAGAGCCCGAAGCCAAAAAGAACTGCAATACAAGCTATGCCAAAGGCTCCAGCTCTGAATCGGTTGCTGAAATTCATTAACAATTGTTTTGATAATGTTGGGGAATTGGAATGATAAGAGAGTCGTTTTGTTTAATTTGCAATTTCGGGTGTGAAACTATTTCGAGGGTTCATTGTGGTACAACGCATACAATATTCCGGTCAAAGAGAGAAGAAAACTGACTGCGAACAAAATTAAAAAGAAGCAAACATACAAATTCAGACGAGAAAAGTAATTAGAAGTTTTACGATTGAGCACTTCAGATGTGAGACGACTGCCCTAAATGAAAAATGATTTGATAAATGCGCTTGGATTCATTCTATGGCGACGAGAAAAAGGAGGGAAAATGCTGAGCAAAGCAAAGGATTGTGCGTTTTGAGGGGCACAAGAAAAAATACATATATATGTCAAATATACAAATAATGCAGAATATTTCTGCACAACGAAGAAAATGCAAATCAAGAAATTAAGAAACAGACAACGCGAATCCTTTGTTTTGTCAGAATTACTAAAACTCGACAGGAATATAAGTAAACAACTAAAAACGATTGAGTATGGCAATTTTACAAAACATCAATATGTAAAATGGCAAAGTCAAAGATGAAAGACGGCACACTCACCTCCTGCACCACCTCTACCACCCCCTGCGTCACCTCCCCGCGGTGGTCCACCCTGCAGCACAGCCCGCCGCTGCCCTTCACCCGCAGCGCCGCGCTGCACTCCGCCGAGACGTACGCGACGCCGCGGAACGCCGTCAAGGGCGCCGCCAAGGTAAAGCGCAGCGCCGCCGTCAAAATCGCGCCCACCTCGTCGCCACTCGGCCTTTCCGCGCGACCGCTCGCGGCCGCCGCCAGCGACGCCGCGCTCATCCCTTCGATCACCGCAGCTCGAAGGGACGCCAGTAGCGCCTCGCCTGCGGTGGGGGAGCTGCACAACTGCGGTGCGACCGTCGACGAGGCAAAAGGGAAGGGGAGGTCAGTTAATAATACATACATATACATTCAACTCAAGTATGTATACTTGAATTGGAGAAAGCATTTGTCATTTGTCCTCTCAATCTCGACAATAACCTACAAAACCGTAATGGAAAGCCATCAGATTAGAGTGAGTTTACAATTTTTCAAATAATGTATAATCGCTTTCCCCTAAAATCTTTTTTGTTCATAAATGAGGACTGACACTCAACCAAAAGCGGGAAATATGTATAAAAAGGGGGAATTGAACGCAAATCATAGGCGTTAAATTTAATATGTGTACACTTCCTATGCTTATATGGGGTATCCATTAAGGGTTTGCGTGTTATATTCGAGACATAGAGGAGAGATGATCAAAGTGAAAAACATAACGAGAGTTTGTTCACAGAAACAGCGAAAAGGGAAGGGAGGCGAAAATCGTATAAAATATGTATTTTAAAAAAACGCATCCTACCGTCGCTAAAGACAGTAAAAAGATCCGAAGTACTACTAAAGTACTACTGAACCACATAACGGGGATGGGTCGGTAGCTTGAATGAGCAACGCCAACCGTCTTCGCTCCGGGCCTGGCCTCCCGATGAGCGACAGACTGGTGGACATACGGCCCGTTCAACAACAGGCACCGTCCTCCTCTCCCCAACCGAGCCTAGCTCACTCAGGTCAGTGGATCCGTAGCGACACCATACGATACATACAGCAAGGCGCAGCTCGCAGAGTTTTGAATTTCGTCTCCCCGACAACTCTCGCGCCACCCACTTTGAAATCCGAAAATATACCCATTCATGTACTTGAGCACTACGGACAGTCAACACCAACCATCGCTTACAAAAAATCCCCCTCCCTAGGGGCGGCGCGCCACACCGCGCCCCACCGAGCGTCCGGACGTTCATGTCCGACGTAAACATCCTCCATACCGGGGCCCCATCTGGCGTGGTCGTGTGCCACCAACACACGCAACCTACTCGGAAACACAATATAACCCAACAAAACTCCAAACCACTCTACGAGCTCCGAACGATCAATATGTCCTCGTCCTCTGACCTCCTCCACACTTACAGATAGGTGCTCCTACGGGACCGCCCGTAGCATGCGACTTATACGGACCTCTCCAACCCCAAGACTCGCCTCGCGCGAGACCCGCTCGCACCATTCTTCACGGTGCCTCAGCCACCCCCGGTACAGCGCACCTTAGGCACTACTTTGGACCCCTCCCCCGGTCAAGGACCCCAGACCCCTCTGGTCCTGGCGCCCCCCCGGTCAACTACGGACCTCGGACCGGCCGACGACCTCCCTTCACGTATGATCGACTCCTACCTCCTTACATGCCAGTACTCCACCTCCCCCCCCCCCCACCTCGCCAGCTTGTGGCTCCACGGTATGCTCCTCCCGGATTCGACACACCCCCCCAATGCGGTGACCTCGGCCTGCTCGGTCGCCCGCCGCTGGCTCCTCGAAAGCATAAACCAGATCACAGACCTCCCTCTCCGCGTGAAAAATAAAATAAGCCGTGAACTCGCCCATCACTCGCGATGGACGGCGCGAGCCACCCGTACTCCCCACTCGTCCGCACGTCCGTGTCACGACGCCACCCCCCTGCCCTACGCCCTCGCATCGGGATTTAAGGAGATACGACTGGACATCTCTACCTATTGAACCATGCAAACACAGTTAGTGTGGAAGATAACGTACGCAAACGTAGTTACAGTCACAGTCCCGCAAACGGAACAGTTACAGCGACAACCAGCCTACAGGCGTGGTGTCGGGACAACAGAAGTGTGAGAGCTGTAGCCTAGCGACAGCTCTGTACCGAGTCAAACAGTTTATCGGTATGTCCGATCTAGACATGTACTAATCATATCTAGAATAGCTTACAGTAGCTATCTGCAACTAATACGTATGCGGTATTACTTACAACACTCCCCCTGCAGGTAGCTACGGGATGAAGCGTTGCATTGGGTCTTGTCCTCCAATGATCGCACTTCGGTGTCTTGCAAGTGCCTGTCTTGGGAGGAGTTTGGTGAGCATGGCAGCGTCGGCAAAGCTTGTGAGTTGGAGGCTGTGGTCCAGGCCCCCCCCCAACGTCAGGCGCATGTGAATGGTGCCATGAAGGGAGCGGAGGACCTTTTGCAGAGCGCGCCAATGTGCCTCTGTGGGTGAGACTAGGGCGGAGCCAAGGATGCGCAAGACCGGGGAGACAGCGGGGCGCGTGCAGATGGGGGCGTAGTGGGGGCTGCCCAAGAGACTGGGGTGGACGTCTGGGTCAAAGTCGGGGGTTGCGTGTGTCGGTCGCCCGATGACTATGGGGTCAACGGTGGGGCGACGACGGCCACGGGGGGTGTGGTCGCCACGCTTGGCTGGGGAAGAGTGATGTCCATGGAAGAGTAGAGGTGGGCCACCCGGAAATGGAGAGCGGCCAGCCATTGGGGACGGCGGGGCGTACGAATTCGGGTGGTCACGGGAGGGGGGGACGCCGTGAAAAGGCGCCTCCGGGACGAGAGGTATGGGGTGGTGAGGGGCATATCCAACGGGGGGGAAGGGGGGTGGTGGCGGGAGTTGTTCAACCGCGATGTCGTGATGGGAGGGGTCGCGGTGTAGGGTAGAATCAGCGGGGGGGTATTTGGGGGGTGGTGGGGGAGGTTGCAAGTGTTCACCTACGAGTTTTTGCGAGGGCTCGCGGTGCGCATCGAGGCGGCGCTGTGCGACGGCGGGGTCGCCAACATGAGTTGCAGCAATGGCGGCCGACCGCGAGTCGAGATACGCTTCAAGGCGCGTCAGTTGCACACGGAGGAGCTCGAGGACACCCTGGGTAGTATCGACAGTGCTCTGCAGGTGGAGGGTGTGGCCGTCGTGACTGTCCCGGACGGGTTCGGTGTGAGCATCATGGCGGCGCTGAGCGACAGGGGGGTGCTGATTAGCACCCGCAGCAGCAACAGCACCCTCGGCCAACTGCGAGTCGAGACGAGCCGTTAAGTGCGCCACCTGCGCATCGAGCAGTGCGAGAGTGTCCGGGGGGTGACCGTTGTGGCTGTCCCGGACGGGTTCGAAGGGAGCATTGTGGCGGCGCTGAGCTACAGGGGGGTGCGGATTAGCACCCGCAGCAACAACAGCACCCTCGGCCGACTGCGAGTCGAGGCGAGCTGTTAAGCGCGCCGTTTGCGCAACGAGTAGTGCGAGAGTGTCCGGGGGTTGAACGACAGTGCTCTGCTGAGAGCCTGGGTCAGGGGAACCAACAGGTGAAACAGGCGGGTTTTTCTGCGCCATTTCGACAGAGGGGAAAAAAGAAAGAGCTGGAAGAAAAAACAGGCAGCGGTAAAAACCGCTAGCCGGACTCGTGCCTAACAGCGGTATGCAAAGAGACGGCCTGATGCCCGCCGACCCCTCGGCCTGTAGCCCCGGGGTGTCTCAGAGCACCTTTTCTGTATCCTCCACCCAGTGTGGGGCACAAGTCGAGGCCAAGGCCAGGACAGGTGGAGCGCTGCGCTAATGGCCTAGTCGCTAAGCTAATATAAAAATAAAAAAGGTAAGCTACGGCTAGCGTGCAACCTGTGGATGCGTATTCACCCGACAGTGCACCCCCCCGTTCTCCAGCTTGGACCTGTGTGCACCCTGTCCACACACGACGAGTGCGTCGGTGTGGGTGGCTGGCTATCTCCGGCGGGTGGCTGACTTAAGAGGGTGGTGGCGGGTTTTAAAATCGCAGTTTATACTGGCGATACCGCCGACTACAGGTTGAAAGTACTATTTTTCTAAAGAAACTTGCCTTCTGCGGGAGAGCTGTCGATCGCAGCTCGCCGAACCAGGTTGTCGCGTGTGAGTGACGTGAGGCGGGGGCCCATAACCTATTGAACCATGCAAACACAGTTAGTGTGGAAGATAACGTACGCAAACGTAGTTACAGTCACAGTCCCGCAAACGGAACAGTTACAGCGACAACCAGCCTACAGGCGTGGTGTCGGGACAACAGAAGTGTGAGAGCTGTAGCCTAGCGACAGCTCTGTACCGAGTCAAACAGTTTATCGGTATGTCCGATCTAGACATGTACTAATCATATCTAGAATAGCTTACAGTAGCTATCTGCAACTAATACGTATGCGGTATTACTTACAACACTACCTCATGTGTCGCGATCGGTTTTTTGTACCAATTCACTTCACAGCAGCGTGAACTCCGATCGCCCGGTCCGACACCACCCACCGCAATGCTCTCTTCCCCCTTGCTGACAAAACTGAAACAGTATAAAGTCCAGTTCCTACGCGCACCCTCGATCCCTACGATCTCAAGACAACGGATCAAACTTCGCTCCCCCCTGTTCACTTATATATCCGGCCGAGAGATGATCGCCCTCCTACATGACCTCCTCACCTCGCACCTGTCGACCGAGCTCGTCCCCACTGGTACCACCCAGACGACTCCATCCCCCTGCCAGGTGGAAGACCTGCCTGAATCGGTTCAATTCCTACTCCAATTCGCGGACGCGATCCAACCAGTGGACGACCCCACTCCGATCGAGAGCGACCCATCCGCCTTGTGGGTAGATATCCTCCACCTGCCTAATAACCCCATATTTTCATAATCAGGCCCAGTCTCACTAAAGTACTAAACCTATTTCCTACTTCACTTCACGAACCAGTACCCCCCAGCCCCCACCTTCACAAAATCACCATCACACCCCCCCGGTCACTGGACACGTCCCAGGCACCTCATGGGCCAACACATGCCTCACCACTGTCCTAATCCAGTCCCGCCAGCCCCTCTCCCTCCCTTGTACCAACGCTGACGGCGTCATCCTAGACACGCACTGGCTATACATATTGTTTCACCAGACCGCAAAAGAATTCACAGCCCACCACACCCCTTACACCTCCCCGCCCCATACCCCTTTCGACTTCACACACCACACATCCCTCCAAAAAATTCCCGGACGGCTTCTACTTCCGCTCCCACCCCTCCCCCTCCCCCATCATCAACACTAGCATACAAGTTTCCCTCACCACAGAAATGTACTACATCCTCATCTCCATCAACGGCACAGCCACAATCTTCTTCCGACACACATTCATTCACATAGGTGCACACACCCAATCCTCCTGCACTCTCACCATCAACCCCCACCACTACTCCACCTTTGGAAGAGCCCGCCTTACGGACCCCGCTTTCACCACCCCCCCTCCCCTCATCCCCTCACTCACACAAAATACAACATTCTATACCGCAACTCCCCCACCTCCTTCTCCAATGGGCTCACCACCTGCAGAACTGCAACATCTCTAACCGTTGGCAAGTCGAGACATTAGGCTTCTCGATGATGGACGAAGAAGACGACGCCCCCCTCGACCTCACCTCCCTCCATGACATACAGCTCTCTTCCACCACCCCAGCCCCCGTCCCTATCCAATCCGACACCCCGCCCCCCCCCCACTCCCACAACGTCCACCCTACCCCCCCACCTTCCTCTCCCCACGCCACTCCCTCCCATACCTTAACTGCTCCCCCCTCCACCCCCCCATCCCAACCTCACCCCCGCCCCCCTCCCCACCATCACCGAAGACTCCACCGACCACATGGACTCCTCTTCCTCCCCTCTCCCTCACCTCACCCCCAATCCTCCCCACACCCTCCCCACCGCTTTTCCCCCTTCTCCACCCTTTCACTCCATCCTTCCCCCGTCCCACCTGCCTTCCTCCCCCCCACACCTCCCCACCTCCCCCACGCCCGACCACAAAGCCTCCCCCCCCACACCCGCCCTCCCACAGACCCCTCCTTCAAGCATGCACCCCCGGCTGGCGTCTCCAAGCACACCCGCCCCTCCCGCAAGAAGACCTCTCCATCCCCCCGCAACCCTGTCTCACCCCCCCTTCCAACCATACTGCCCTCCCCCCCACCCACACTCACTCCCATCTCTCAACCTCCCCCCCTGCCTCCCCCCCTTCCCGCCACCCCTCCCTTCTCCCCCTCCCCTCCAACTCACGGGACGAAGATGACTACACACTTGATGAACTCGAGGACCTGCTGGAGGACGACCTAGGAGCGACCCGCACCCCCTCCTCAGCCCCGCCCCCATCCGACGGCCCCGCCAGCCCCCACATGTCACCCCCGGCCGACGAGGCCGAACTCCATCATTAGTCCCCCACAGGACAAACCGGAGGTTAGACCCCACTACCCCCCCCTACCCCTCAGCCCGATATTCGCAGCCACACTGTTAAGACCTCGCTTCAGGTAGCTCTCCCGGCCCACTTTACCCCCCACACCTAGAGCATCAAATTGCATAACTACCTCTTCGACCTCAATTTGGAACATGGCCTACCTACCCCCTAGGCTACCTCGACTCCTCTGCGGTGCTCTCCTTCCAATGGGGACACTACCAGGTCCTCTCAAACCTATATTACATTGCTAACTCATTAGCGAAACTCCACTCCACAGCCGTTGCCTCCTATACCGTCATCACCAGCAACGAAGTTGATAATTACCACTACCACTCGCAATACCCTAGCCAATGGACTAACCTCTCTAACAGAGGCTCACCCCCCACCCGGGCATGCCCAACCACCCCCTCCTCGTCCTCACATGGCGACACTCCCACTTCGGCCTCCTCCACTTAACCCACTCCTCGGCTACCTAGATTGACTCCCTCCACCCCCCTCCCAACCTCCTCACGCGCTCTCTCGCTCTTTTAGCCTCCTGGACCTCCTCCCCCCCCCCCGCCCGTCGGCGATATACGCTTACTCAACCCCCCTCGCCAGAACGACACACCCAGCGCATGGTCGTGCGGAACACACGCCCTGCTACACACCTACTTTATCACCACAGCCCCCCCCGACCAAGAGTACAACCCCCCTTACTTCGACCCCCGTACCACCGTCTACTCCCTACACTCACTCATGTGGAACCACACATTCCGCTCCACTCCCCTCCCAGTCGGAAGACCCCAATTACTCACCGCCCTACACCCCCCCCCAACCTCTCTCCCCCCCTCAGCTCCAACTCCCCACCCTTCCCCCACCAACTACCCCTCCTTCCCTCCCCCCCTCCCCTCCTTCCCTCCCCCCTCCCTTCCACCCTCCTCATGT
This sequence comes from Tetraselmis chui, assembly GCA_026401115.1. Lineage (NCBI taxonomy): Eukaryota > Viridiplantae > Chlorophyta > Chlorodendrophyceae > Chlorodendrales > Chlorodendraceae > Tetraselmis > Tetraselmis chui. The sequence continues at coordinate 83,916 of JAPMLY010001302.1, forward strand.
CGACCGCCCCCCCGACGACCCTCCCAACCCCCCCGCCTCCCTCCTTTCCCCCATCCTCCCAAACCACACATCCCAACCACTCCACCTCATTACCCTCAACACCCGCGGCCTCCACACCTCCATTATGGACGTCGAACACCTCACTACCTCGCACCACCCTGACGTCCTCATCCTCACCGAAACCAACCACGCCACCCACAAATCCCGTTGGCGTATCGCCCTCCCCCACTACCTCCTCAAAAGCTCTCGACCATACTACTCACATGTGCCCCTATTCAACGCAGGCGTTCTCTTCGCGGTCCGCAGAGCCTCGTTCCAGTTTGCCACTGTCCTAACCCCACCCCCACACCTCATCCCCCACATCGTCGGCCTAACCCTCGTCCCACACTAAGGCACCCCCTACCTCCTCCTTGTAGCATACATGCCCCAGCTCCACACTCCCCAGTTGAATCACTTATACGCTGAAGTTGCAGCGTGGGGCCTCCGCCTGGCTGACGACCACCCGAACCACCGCATCCTTTGGGGAGGGGACTTCCAGTCGACCACCACAAAAGGTACCGGTAACCCCACCTTTACCTCACTACTCGAGTCCCACCTCCATCCCCTCCATCCCCCCATCCTTACCTTCCCCCGCAGCGGAGGCTGCCTCGATCACTGGCTCACCACGCCCCCATCTCCTCTCGTCCTTCCACCGTCCACTTGCTCGGTCTTCCCCTCCCCCTCACACTTCACTGACCACTCCGCAATCCACCTCGTAGTTCCTGTCCCCTTCTCTCTCATAGCCCATCCCCCACACCCCATTCCCACCCCCCCACACACCACACCACACGCAAGCTCAACTTTAAACTTCCCCTCACACCCGACCACATACAAACATATCAATCCAGCGCACCCGACCTAATCAACCAAACGGCCACCCTCCACGCAGCAATACTTAACACCCCACATACCTCGGCCTCCCCCGACACCCTTGACACCCTCGCCTCCGACGCCACATGGACCACGCAGCCACCATCTGGGCCCTCCTCCCCGCCCAAAAACTCGTCCACCCAAGGCGTCCCTCGACCCTACTTGGCTTACTAAAAAAACACGCAAACACATTCTAAAACTCCACAAATGTACTACGAACAGCGGCCCCCTCCCCCTCGCCCAAGCCCTCTTAATTACCACCGAATATCTCACCCCTAACGCCATCAAACAACAGTGCCAAACACGCATACGCCACCTACTACGCACCACCACCACAGATAAGCTGAGGAAAATCAAAACTCGCGCCAATACGGCCTACGACACTTGCCCTAAATCCTTCCACCGCCCATTGAAAATTAAAAGCGGCCTCCTCCCACCCAACAGCGCCACCTCGACCCTCCACCGCGTTACCAAACCCAATAAAACAACCGCAACCTCTCCCTCCGCCGTACTAGAGGCGGCACACTCTCACTTCGCCACCGAACTCAGCCGCACCACCCCACACGAACTGCCCATCCCCCCATGGGAACTCCTAGACAACCCCAACAACTTTACCATTGAACCCCGCGGGGACCCCTCTCTCACCCTCGCCGACATGATAACCCGCGACACGTTCGATGAAACCCTTAACTCACTAGGCACAGGCAAAGCCCGCGGCCCCGACGGTATCCCCAACGAAATAATCAAGTTTTTGCCACCGGCGACCTGCTCCGCCCTCTTCTCTCTCCTCTCCCTCCTCGCGCACAAGTCCTACACCCCTCCTGTACGGTGCCACAACACAACATGCCTGCTACATAAAAAAGGTGACCCCACCCTCCTCGACAACTACCGCCCTATCGCCCCCGTGAATAACCTCCTTAAGCTATGGACCGCACTAATCAAAGATGCAGGCTCGAAATGCGCCGAAACCCACGGCATTCTCAGCGACCTACAAGACGGATTCCGACAACACCGCAGCATCCACGACGCACTTTCATCTATCATCATGGCGATGGAGGACGCAAAACTCCACAACAAAGACATCTACGTCATGTACGCGGACTTCAAAGGCGCGTTCAATGTTGCAGACCGCCACATCATTAACAAACACATGCGTCAACTCGGTATGCCCTCCACCTTTGTCGACACATGCGAACACCTCTACGGGGTCTCATCCACCACCTACATTACCCCATACGGCTCCACCCCCTCCATCGACATAAATCGAGGAACCTTACATGGAGACACCCTCTCCCCATTTCTATTCACCCTCTTCCTTGAACCCTTCCTCCGCTGGCTCACGGTGGGCAGCTGGGGCTATTACCCAGGCCCTCTTGCCACTAACGTCGACCCCACAGAACCCACGGCCACATACCCAGGACACGGCTTCGCCGACAACCTCAGCCTCGCCACGGGCTCGACCCCCAACATGGCCATCCAACTCAGGAAACTCTCCCTCTTCAGCGCCTACACAGGTATGACCGTCAACATCCGAAAATGCTGCATCACCGGCGCCCTTTGGCGCTCAGGCAACGCCCTCTCCCTTGCCAACATTGCCCTCCTCGCATCCCGCCTCCAAACTCAACTCATCACCATCAACTCCATCCCAGCCCCCATCCTCTCCATATGCCCCTCGGACACATACCGCGTCCTCGGAGTCGAACTTAACACCTCCCTCACCTTCACCAAGCAATGGAACGAACTAAGACGTACTACCACATCCCTCACAACCGCCCTCTCCGCCTCCCCACTAACTCAATCCCACAGAATCAGGGTCATCCGTGGGCTCCTCATGGGCAAACACTTCACCCTCCAGCTCGGCCTCTTCACCGACTCCCAACTTGACACCCTCGAAGGCCAAATATGCCGCGCACTCCGCTCCGCCGTCTCCTCGGTACGTAACCTCCCCCGCACCGCCCTCCACCGCCCTACCACAGACCTAGGATACGGCCTCCCCTCCCTCAAAGCCCACGCCGCACAACTCACCGCTTGCCACCTACACAAAATCATGAACAACCCAGGATATCGAGGCCACATGGCCGAGCACACATCCGCACCATCTCCACCACATACTCCCACTGGCCCACTGAATCCATCATGACATGCAACTCCACCCCACCCACACTCAAATGCCTAGTGAGAGCCCAACGCGAGGCGGGCACCATGTTCCACAACACCCCCCCCCCTTTCCCTCACCAACCCCATTGCCTCCATACTTCGCGCCCACTTCACTAGACAAGACAACAGCCTCCTCGCCTCACTCCGAGACAAAGCCACACACATCACCGACCCTCACGCATACAAACAAGCATACTGTGAATTCTCTCCCCGCAAAACACACGCCTCCCTCCTCCCCCGACTCACTCCCCTGTGGAAAAATAACATAACTACTTGGCCACAAGTCCTCCTCCTCGCCACCCCCTCCTCCTTCATACTCAAGTTCTGCAAATCCATCTCCAAACTCACGGGGTCCACTACCCCACTTTCAGTCCCCATTCGCCTTCTCGCCGCAATCCTTACCGAACCCTCCGATACTATTCACAACCGCCTGCCCATCACACGCCTCACCCCAAAACAAGCACCCCCCCCCACCATTGTCCACCCCTCCTAGATTCCCCTCCTTTCCCCACACCTCCCCCGCTCCCCCCCCACCCCCTCATCCGGCATCCACATCTCCCGCACCAGAACCTCCCCCCCCCACTGCACCCACCACACACATAGACACGGAATACCTCACCCCCTCAGACCACCACTTCCTCCCCTGCGACGTTACGCGCATCATTTCCAAACACAAGGACAAAGAATACGGCCAAACTCAATACATGGTTGAATGGGCCCCGGAACACCTCACGGAATGGGACATACAACTCCAACTCGACGACGGCTTCCGCTTCATCTCCTCCACCCCCACATCGGTATACCTTCCCACCCCCTCCCCCGCCGACTGCTCCATATGTCACGACCCATTGCACACATAACCCACCTCCACCTGCTGCACATGCCCGTACTTTGCTGTCCATTCCCAATGCCGCCCGGCTCAGGGTCCCGCCACATGGCAGTGCGAATGGTGTGCGCGCGGCCAACAACACGACCTCATCCGCCTCCACGAGGTCCAATGGGCACCATGCCTACAACTACACGACACCATCAGTGAGACCCCCTCCGGCCCTACCGCCCTCACCGCCTTTAACTCCGGCTTTGTCCCCTCCACGACACCCATCCTCCCGGAACCCGGACCCCCTCTATGGACGCACCCCCTAGTCACATTCAACCACGACCACATCCACCCCGACCTCGACATGCTCCCTACCTGTAATTTCGCCATCCACACACACCCATCACGACACGACACCACCATACTATGCACTCCCGACGGCCGCGCGGTCACCACCCATAACGGCCCCCGCGTCCGCCACCTATCTCAACTCTTCCGCCCCGACCTCTCGCAGCACACGTTCGAAGAGGAGGTCTACCACCTCCTCACTCGCATAGGCTCCCGCTCAGAAATCCACTCACTCACACCCGCCACCACCACCCGTAACAGATGGGCCACTAGAGAGGACCTACTCACCGCACTCCGTCACACATTCCACATCCAGACAAAACTATACTCAGACCCTCTCAACAAGTCACTCCACTCCGACACATACCACTCACTTTACCCCGAAGACATAGTCTTCTCATCCGGCGGCAGCAACGCCCCACACACATGGCAAGGCACGAACATCGCCAACCCGGAATACGATCACGAATGCATGCGCCGCGCCATGGAACACGCAATCACCAGCGCACACCTCACAGCCTCTCACACACCCTGCGCAACCATCCTCATACTCCCCCGATGGGAACACACACCATACCGCCACTCCAAATACATCAACTCCCCATACACACACCACCTCTACACCCTTCCCAACGACGCAAACACCTTCCTACCCCCCGACCAACACACTGGCAACCCCAGCCCTACCCCATTCGGAACACGCTGGATGGTCGACATCTATTGAAATTGAAATTGAAATTGTTTACAACAATAACAGTAAGAACCGGCTGTTGTCTCTGGGCCCCCCCCTTTTGCTATGCTCAACTTGTTGTTGGACTTCTAAGCGTGAGGTAGACCGTGAACCACTAATCCCAACCTCTCCAATGGCAGTAACGATACCGTCAAAAACATACCCGTATCCATGTATTTACAAATTTCTGATCTATACGTATTTTTTATTGGATACAGTATGAAAAATAAAATGTCGCTAATCTCCACGTTACGCGGCCTGCTCCAGCCGCTGCGGGGTCGTTGATCAGCAAGGCTGTCCAGCTTGAGCTGGTCGAGGCGAACCTGCCTGACCTCGGCTCCCGTGCGACTCCGGTCGTGCCGGAGCTTGGGGGAAAGGCAGGTGAAAAAACCCCCTCGCATAGGTCGTCGTCGGTCCCGCCTCGATCCGTGCTCAACCCCTGCTAGAGGTATTAGCCGCTCCTCCCGACGCAGCTCGCCACCTAGCCGAGTCTTCTCTCCTCCTTCGGGGGCTGAGAAGAGAAAATACCTAGGCTGCAGACGGTGTCCGGCTGGCTCTCCTGTCCCCGAGCCAGATTTTCTCATGTCCCCTGTCCTTTTCCCGTCTGTTTCCAACACCTATATGATCGCGATGTGGCCGTCCGTACCCTCCCCCGGTGGTTTACGTTGTTAGGGGGCCGCCTTTACGAGCAGTGAGCCGTTACGATAACCCTAGGCACACTGCTTGAGGCAGCCTATCGATAACCGGGTGCCGACTAGGGAAGGGGTTGGAAGAACATAGGGATCGAGTCGCCGGTCCTCAAAAGATGGTGGGTACGGGAATTTTTCCAAAAACCCCCCGTACCGGGATTTTCCGGCGGCGGGCGATCCTAAGGACCGCCGCCGCCAGACCGTGCCGCTCCTCCGGCTGCGACCAGCCTCCGTCCTGCGTAGCATCAGGCCTCGCCCCCAGGGGAGACCTAAGGCTCTCGCAGGGCTGGCGACGGCTAGCGAGCGCTGTCCCTAGCGCTGCTTCCCAGCTATCCGCCGCCAGCTCCAACACCCTCGTCCCTCCGCTAATCCGTCCGTACCCCTTTTCGCCAAAAAAAATTCGAAAACGCCGCCCCCGCTCCATCGTCGGGAGAGTATTTGCGAGTATTTAGTCGCGAAAAAGACATATCGGACTGGCCGAGCGGGAGATCCCTGTGCCGGTGTACGGATATTATGTTTTACCAAAACCCTCCGTACAGGGCTTCCCGACAGTTGCTGATCCCGCGGATCGCAGCTGCCGGTACCTCGTTCAGCCCCCTACCGTGCCAGGCATGGCACGGCTATGGGGTTACCAGCGCCCACCGCGTGGAGGTAGAGGTAGGTGCCGACGGGCCTGCGAGCGCACCCCTCTCCGGGGCCGCCGCCGCTGCGCCGCCGGCGGGCGCCGGTCGACATCTACCTAGTCGCTAACCCCCTAGCCCTCTCCACCCTACCTTCACACACAGCCATGACCGCACTCCACAACACTCTCGAGTCTATCTACGACACTCATGTCCCCAACCCCATCATCACCGTCCCACCTCCGCACCTCACCGACTCCTACTCACCACACTCAGGTACCACCTCCCCCCCAACCCCACTCACCCCCTTACCTTCCCCCTCCCTGAACGCATGCCACTAAGATACCCCCCCCCCCCACCAGAGGAATTCTTGCTTGGAACTAGCAGGACTTCGTTTACACAGACGGCTCCAAGAAGGGAGGCAAGTCCCCCCTCGGAGCAGACGCCACCCACCCCGCCTCGGACAGCCGCATCAAAATTCTGGTGACACACTATCAATCTCGCTGAATTAGCAGGCATAGACATAGGCCTCCAACTTGGCCATACCCATCTCCTTACATACGGTGCGTGCTCCTTCCGCCTCATACAAGGCTACTTAAACTGCCCATCAGCTTACAAACACAACATCCAACGCGACACACTCCTCTCCATCACACACACCCTCAAAACCCGCTGCGACACAGGCATCCGCACACACCTCGGCAAAATTAAAGCACACAATCACTCCCTATAAAACGACCTTGCAAACACTCTAGCTAACCAAGTCGCGGATGGACACCCACCCGACGCAACTTACACCACATGTTCGGACGTGTCGATAGGCCGCTGGACCTGGCCATACACCTCATTCCACAAACCCTAGGGGAATCCATACCCCACATGTACACCAACCTCAAAACTGACGCTCACACCCACAGCACCGAACACACACACACACACACACACACACACACACACCTCTCGCAAGCATCCAAACACGGCGCCCTCCTCGCCCGCCCCGCGGAGGACGGCGCCGACTTCTCTTTCCACAAAAAGCACACAACACTCACCAACATCCAATTCACCCACAAGCAAGAATTCATGTGGGGAGTCCACAACATCCGCCTTCTCACACACAACCCCACCCTGCGCTGCCCCATGTGTGGCCAATTCACTAGCAATGGCCACATGGCCGGGAACTACCCCACCATGTATGGCCTACGACGGAACCGACACAACACCGCGATGCAACTCCTACTCTCCCTCTTGGAACGCCACAACGGAGGTCGATGGGTGACCATCACTGCGGACTTCGGTAACAAACCCATCAAATCATTTACATTCCCCACACCCACCCACACCCCTCTTGACTCTCACCCCCCCACCCCACTCACATGCCCACCCGCCTTGTTGCTGCTGACGAAGGTCTCTCACCCGACTCCCAAACCTCGTGCCCCGCCATCCTCCCCCCCGAGATTCCCCCCCCCGCGCTACGACCCCCCGCACACAAACCCGACTTTATCCACCTGCTCGAACCTCGCTTCGTCGGTCACACAAACGGTCGCCGCCGCTACTCGTCCATTAAAAAGATTCAGATAGGAGAATGGAAATACTGCACGGACCATAACCTCTCCTAAACAGCCCACATGATTCGTGCCAAATACACACCCCTCGCAAATGCCATCCGCGCTCACTGGCCGGGTACCGAGGTCGACATCCCTCCCATCGTCATGAGCCGCACGGGCACGCCGCACTCATCCACCATCGCAAGTCTCACCTCTCTCCTCACCCTCCGCACCGACCCTCCTAACAAACTAATCTCTAAAGCACGACTCGACACATCTCGCATACTCGCACAACCCCACACGCGCACTGTCCAATGGCTACACCATCTCCTACTTGTATACCGCATCAAGTCCCGCACGACCTCTCGCCACGCCCCTGCACTGAGCACCTTCGCACGCCCATGATTGCACTCCATCTTCACCCTACATCGGACCCTCCCCGGGGGGGAGTAAAACCTCCGAACACCCTTGGAGATGTTGGATTTAGGTGGTTAACGGTCTAGCCCGGACTAGTAAGTTTCCTATATGGCATGGTTGGGAGGGCCCAAAGACATCCAACCGGCGCATACGGTATTTGATGTAAACCGGTGCATACGGTGCATGTTGTAAACAATTTCAATTTCAATTTCAATATGTATTTTTAAACGCACATTTCGAGGAGAGAGGGCGATTGAATGAAAACTCTCCAAACAAAATCATATTATTACCAAAAAAAGGCACATCGTAAAAAGGGAAATCGGAGTTTTATGGTGTGGGTCTTAGGGTTTGTCG
>JAPMLY010001302.1:95000-110309 GCA_026401115.1 Tetraselmis chui
GCCCTGAGCGAAGATGGTCGGCGTTGCTCATTCGAGCTACCGATCATCCATGTTTTACGGTTCAGTAGTACTTTAGTAGAGCTTTGGAATTCATTACTGTCTTTAGTGAGGGTAGGATACGTTTTCGTCTTTAGTCTTAGACAATTGTACGTGCACTCTCAAAAGTATTGCGAGACAATACATATACTCAAGTTCATCTTAATACACGATAAACACGATAATGTTCATCTTAAAACGTCAAGTGCATATACTCTAAATAGTCTTACAAGTAAAAGCAGCGGAGACCACCAAGCAAAAAGAAGAAAAACGGGAAAAAATGTAAGCCCGAGGAACATGAAGGTATGCCAACCAACACTGCCCTCATGCAAAGCGACACGGAGATAGGAACCCCAAAAAATACCATGAAGAATAGCAAAAAGACGTTGCATGAAGTCTCGCTGCACATCCCCCCAAAACACCTAAACGGAGCGTAAGTAGCGCGACGGACGATAAGGTGCATGCGGACATAGCTATCACAACGCAACGAACGAGAGTCAAACGCACCCATGCCATGGAAGCGACGAACCGCCACCCAAATTGCCGGACGATAACCCAACTTAGCTGCCATAGGCGTCAACCGCCCCCATTCCTCCAGAGCGACAGGATAGTAGTCATGGAACGACTGGACGGGAGGCGTGCCAAGGAAAGCGGAAGTGCGGAGGTCCGCATCGAGTTTGCTATGCTAAGCTCCCAATGCTAGACTGCCAAGGAGTGGGAGGCGAGCACATGCACGAGGAACATTGGTGTTCGTACGAGGACTTGCAACAGTCACATCCACAACAAGATGACGGTGTGGGCGCCAGCCGGCGGCGCAGCGGCGGCGGCCCCGGAGGGGGGTGCGCTCGCAGGCCCGTCGGCATCCCCTCACCTCCCCGTGGTGGGCGCTGGAAACCCCGTAGCCGTGCCAGGCCTCGCACGGTAGGGGGCTAAGAGGGTCGACAGCTCGATCCGTGGGATCAGCAGCTCTCGGGAAAGCCCTAAAGAGAAGGCTTTTGAAAAAATAATTTCTGTGCACTACCGGCGCCAAGATCTCCCGCTCGGCCCGTCCGATATGTTTTTTCGCGTACAGAGACTCCTAGATACAGCCTTACTTTGAGGGGTGGGGCCTGTACTACGGCAGCAGTTGATAGCGAGGAGGGTACGGCCGGATCAGCGGTGGGAGGCGGGTGTTGGAGCTGGTGGTGGCCAGCCGGGAAGCAGCGCCATGAAAGGGCGCTCGCTAGCCGTCGACCATCCATGTGCCGGTCGAACCTTGCCGAGGGGTGAGGCAAGACATGGCACATGACGGTGGCTAGTCGCAGACGGAGGAGCGGCTATATGAGGCGGCGACGATCCTCATGATCAGCCGCCGCCGGAAAGCCCTATACGGAGGGCTTTTTTCGGATACTAAAAACAATGTCCGTACCCGGCGTCGAGCTAGTTGGGGAGCAGCACCAGGGTAGGGCGCTCACTAGCGCGCCGCTACGTCGTCCAGCGTCATCTCCCGGGGGGAGGAGTTAGCAGGGACGGCGAGGAGGACAGTCGCGACGGGAGGAGCGACAGGGTCGGCGCCGCCGGAAAACCCGGCACGGAGGGTTTTGTTTAATTCCGGGCGCCCGCGGCCCGCCGGATCCGGCTACGGTGACATGCCCCCCCCCTCTTCGACACCCACTACCCCGACAGACCTTCATACTCCTAGGGGTCCTTGAGCGTGGGCCCGGGTGAAAGCGGAGGCCCCCGCTCAAGAAAAGGCTGCTCGGTGGACGCGCGATCAGAGGTGGGAGGGTACAGTCACGTTCCGGAAAACCGACAGGTACCCGGGTACCAGACAGAGAAAAAACCGGGGAAATGAGCGGGGAAAATTCAGGCGCGGAGGCAGGAGCGCTAGTTTTTTCTATGTCTGTGTGTCTCGGTCCCCCCCACCTATCCTCGAGGTGATGGGGGACCTCGACACGGAGGACCGCCGCGTCGGTGGACGCGGCAAGACCTTGGGGCGGGGTTTACGGGATGGAGCGGCGGGATCGACGAGTGACCGCGCGAGGAGGGTTTTTTTGCCAGCCTTTCCCCTCCTACCTTCGGCAAGACCGAAGTCACGCGGGAGCTAGATCAGCCTGGCCCGTCGTCCCTCCCGAACGCCGACCGGCCTAGGCCGGTCGACACCCCGGTTCGGCGGGAGCGGGCCGTGCATCGTGAAGGTCGAGCAGCAGTTTAGTTTTGCATTTCTAGACAAGTGGATTTATTTTTAGATCTATTTTTCTTGATTACAAAATTATTACGCTGTTACTGCTTAGGTGGGGGGACTATGGCAATTACTGCGGTTGCTTACAATTATATAACTCCCGAGGAACGTCGACACACATTGCAGATAGGTGTGTCGATAAGAAATGTACATGGTCGGAGAGACCCGGGCCCAACTTGCTAATAAGTCATGTATGGCGAAGTAGAGTGGCCCGTGAGACAGCAGTCGGTCTAGTTTGCCGGGACATGTTGTGAACAATTTCAATTTCAATTTCAATTGACGGTGTGGAGCCCTAAGCCCTGAGTTAGTGCATATACCATCTTGAAGTCAAAACGGTATGTATATTGTACGTATGATACATACACTGCTGCATGTTAAAATTGCGTTGAACACATGTATGCGTATTACTTTTATGCCCCCCGAGTAAAACCCGATATCATCATCACCTCATAGCTTGTTGGTGCCCATCCCCCGTCAAAGACTCACATGTATCGCATCCTTCCCTCCCACTCTAATATCGGTCAACAACTTCGAGACTCGCAACGCGTAGTTGTAGTGCTAATTATAATATTATCGCAACCCCCTTCCCTTCCCAAAACACCCGACCTCGCGCATAGCCGCACACATATTCGCACCAAGGTTCTAGTTCGCTATTGGCCACGCTCGCTTTACCGCGGGGCGCGGGGCACCGGATCCACGCCAGCCGATAGGTAGCGAGAACGAAAGCCGGCGGTTATGTCCAAGCATAGTTTAAATACCGCGGAGGTGGTTTACGTCGATGACGGGTATGTGTGGGGTAGTGTGGTAGCCGCGACAACCGGCTTGAGAGACTGCGACTTGCGGGCGATCGCGGGAGCGTTAAAGTACTAAAATCTCTCTGACCGGTTTCATGTTCGCTTATTTTATGTGAATAGGGGTTGCGCACGGGTGCCGCAAGGACCAGTCAAGCGCGATATTTGGGACCTGTAATCGGCGAATTCCTTGCGGCAGTTCACACATACCTTACCTGGCTTCACATGCCCTTTTCGATTGTGAATATAGCGCCTTTATTTATATCATTTATACATGCAAGATGAATACTCATGCTTACCTCCACTTGTAATGGTACGGGTATGGCTATTTATCATTATAGTATAACTGAATGGTATAACTGCGCCATATTTCTCGACGAGCGGAACCACTAAGCGCACCAGTGGCGACGATGAGGGATACAATAGGTGCATCTCACGGGGCGGCAGTGGGTCGTCGTGTGGGCGGGGGCATGAACGGCGTGCTTACTATCTTCATAGCGGCAACACGTACCTTACCCGGCTTCACATGTTAAGAATTTCTTACAAGAAAAAGCAGTGGAGGACACCAAGCAAAGAGAAAAGAGGGAAAAACCTAAGCCCGAGGAACAAGAAGGCATGCCATAGCGTCATCACTGACCACATGAAAAGCGTCGCGGAGATAGGAACCCAGAGTGCCATGAAGAGCAACAAAAAGACGTTGCATGAATTCACGTCGCACATCCCCCAAAAAATGCCGAAAAGGAACATAAGTAGATCGACGAACAAAATGCTGCATACATACACAGATGTTTCATCGCAAGGAGCGAGACTCATCAGCACCCATGCCAGGGAAGAGACGAACAACCACCAAAATAGCCTGTCGATCAACCAACTAAGCCGCCATCGGTGCCAACCGTCCCCCATCCACCATGGCGAAGGGATAGTAGTAATGGATCGACTGAACCGAAGGCGTGCCAAGCAAAGCAAAAGTGCGGAGGTCCGCATCAAGTTTGCCATGCTGAGCTCCCAATGCGAGGCTGCCAGGGAGTGGGAGACGAGCACCTATACGAGGAACACTAGTGTTCGTGCGAGCACTTGTGACCGTCACATCAACAACAAGATGACGGTGAGGAGCCATGAAGTCTAACCAAACCACATCCTCAGGGCGATCTCGAGAAGCTCCCGACCGAGTACGGCGGACCTCCAACCGCAAGTCCCGGCCCTTAGTAGCCCCCGCTTCAAGCATGAATTCTACAAGCACGTGGACAATACGGTTGTGAAGTTGAATGATATACCAAGAGCGCGGGCACCGGGGGATATGGTCCATAAGCATAGCACTTGTTGAGCGCTCACCCGACATAGAGATGCTCAATACCGTCGACGAATATCCATACTTGCGAGACTCTGAAGGAGCCTCATTGCACCGAGGGCACTTTCGAACATGAGAGGCGCATTCCGCAGTCAAGCCAAGCACCCGGTGAGCTGCCATCATATAGCAATCAGATGGCACCTTGAAACTAGACTCCTCTGACGCGAAAAAGAGAGCCACAGCCCCGCGACCCGGACCCGAAATCACCCTCATATAGTCCGGTGGGGAAAGTCTGCAAAACGCCAAGAGGTCAAGGTTGGCCCGGGCACGAAGAATGCGCGAAATACCCCGTTGAATGTGGCCCCCATAAGCTCCCAAGGGAGTGAAAGCATCGAGAGTCGGAAGTTGTAGGCAAGTCAGCTGGGTAGAGGGTGCCACCGCATTGTTGACCAGAGATACCACCAACTCGACATCGGGCCCAGCATAATCGGAAAGATTTTAGTTTAGTGTGTTAGTCAACACCACGAGATCCGATTCCGAAAACCCGCCCATAGTGGAGATCGATTCATACGAGCTGCGCAATTGGACCGCCAACGGTAAAGTAGAAGTGACAACATTCAGTAGTTCATGTCGGATGAGTCCTTACAAAGGACCTAGCGAGTCAGACTCGTAATCAATAATCAGGTTGGCGAAGGTCGCAGTGAATGAAACATAGTGAGCAGGTTCGGCGTCGAGATCGAGGGACGGTACATTAAGCCCCCCAATCTCCGGAGGGAGGGAAAGCTGGCGTTTAGTACAATTTAGTTGATCGAGTGTTTGTGCGTCCTGAGAAACGCCCAAGATTCAGTAAACTGTTGTACGAACTGCCCTATATGCAGTAGCAAGGTACGGTCGGCAGATATTTGGAGGGAGGGTGCGGAGCAAGAACCCATAGCGGCGTACCGCACACGTGATCGTCAAGCGAAAAGCGGCGTGTGTCCCTCCGAAGTCCGACATAGCAAAGCAAACGATTTTGTCCAAGAGGAGTTGATGAGCCTCCACGGTGTCTTGTAGCCAAGAATGAACATAGTTCTCATTATGAGGTGCTAGAGGGCCATATGTCATCGAGAAGTCCATCGCCAAAGGGGCTCCAAGGTTACTAGTACCCGTAACAACGGGGACCATCGCCCGTATCACCTCGACAAGTTCATGGGCCGTATCCGGAGGTCCCATACACGAAGATTTGATTGGTTGAACATTCGTCGAGCAGACTTTCCCCATTTCCTCCGTAGCCACCGTAATCACAATCGGGACGAAAGGCGTCTTGATCAAATACTTTCCATCAGCAAAAAAGGCTTGGATCGCCGCTGAATTCTCGCACCGTTCTCCAATATTCCGGAGGGCGGTGCTGATCGCCAAGTTGAACAAAAGCGGGCCAAGAGGATCTCCTTGTCGGACACCCGTATACGAGACTGAACCGTGCCGTGCAGGAGCGAAGCGTCGTTGGGGTCGAAACAATACACCATGGAGTCCCGTGAATATATCGCCTCAACCAACGGGATACATTGACACGAGGCATGTAGTGAACATGGCGTCCCCCCCCCCTTGTTCACTACAAGCATGTGTTCACAAGAGGCATGTTCACTACATGTATCCAAAAAGCTGTTTTGTTCACAAAAAGGCTGTGGCAACGAGGTATCACATTGTTGCGCCAGCCACATAAGGGCGAAAGTACATGTGTGTGACATAGTGATTCCTTACAACCCTAAGATGGCTTGAAAAACTGTCGGATGTTACCATGGCGAGTAGCAGTTGTGGTGTGCATGCGGTTAAGAGCCACGCGAAGAGTATCAGCCATATACACACCACTGCATGCACGACTGCTCATAGCTGGGTCCACTAACTCACTATTCTGTGCAACAAAGGCATACAACCAATGTCTTGTAGTCCTAGCCTCATCTAGAGACATGATCTTTTCATGCTCCTCATCCACATCAGCATCCTCATCAATAGGAATGCTATCATCGCCAACTTCCACTTCCACTTCCGCTTCCACTTCCATACCTTCCTCATCCATCGGATCATCCGCGCTCTCCACTCCCACAGCATGGTCCACGCGATCCACTGCATCAAGCATAGCTTCATCACTATCAAACACAACACGCTCATGTGGCAAGTTAAATACGTCCACAGCCTCGGCCATGCGCACCGACTGCGACTTATCTACCGCCAAAGACTTGCCCAATTGAGATAGCGTGTCACTGAGCTCCTGAATCACAGCATCAGAGACACTTGCAATGTTGTTGGCCATTTCATTCCGTGCAGCGCGGTTGTTGTGCTTGATCCCAGTGGACAGATCAGCCATCCGGGCGGGAGTCAAGATATTGCAGACAGCCCAGCAGTTGTGCACCGATGCATGGGGCAGCTGCCCAAGCGCTATCATGAACCATTCAATGGTATGGCGCACGGTACAGTTGATGAGAGGCTTGGAGTTCGGCGCTGACTCCTTCGTCTTCTCCAATGTTGCAAGCTGCTGCGGGATCCAAGCCATGTGACGCTTGCGGTATAACGCCTTGGTAGTCTAAATCACGCCAACGTCCATTGGTTGGACCTAGGATGTGATGTTCGGCATAAAGACGATCACCAGCACGTTGGACATCCGAAAGCCACGCAGGTCACCTCACTCCCAAGGTTTTGTGTTAGCTGGCATGTTGTGAGCATGGCAATTGTCAGCCAAAAGGATAACCGGCTTAGTACCACCATTGCTCATGCCGTAGATGTAACGGTTGAACTTGGCGAGAATATCCAGCCAAATATAGCTGCGCATCCACGCTCTATATTTGTTGTAATACAAGCCACCAATTTTCTCATGATGCCAGTGGGCTCCAAAGAAGCGCGAGCGCTTGGCCTTACCAATGAACACATGCTTGAAGAAGTCAGTGCCGGTAGCATTCCACCAAAGTCCAACCGTGAGTCTATCCTTTGCAATCTTACCACCCTTGCGGTGCTTCGCAGAGCCAATAACATTGCTAGCTGTGAGTAGCATCCTCCAGAAAACACATGTTACATGAACTCTAGTAGCGTCGGAAAGAATTACAAGTACAATACTGCACGTATGTATATATATGTAATATATAGCAGTACCATCGCTATACAATACATATGAACACTAGGCTAGGCACAATGGCCATTCAAGGAGTCTAGCAAATCTACCACATATGGGGTTAATCGCAGCACAGCTCATACATGTCTTATCAAAGTTGAATATTTTCTCCGAGGGGACATCCATTAGGATGAGGGGTAACTGCTCTCGTACCGCTTGCACATAGACAAAATCCGCGGATTCGCCTTCACCGTGCAGCCGCAGCCGGTTGATGTTGTTGGCTTTCATGAATCCCAACAACCAGTTGGAGGAAAAGTTGAACTGCCTCGGGTTGAATTGCAAGTTGTGCTCCTCGGCAATTTCCTTGGCTTGCGCATAATGCAATGCTTTCAATTTAGCGCCAAATTCATAACAAAGTAACTATCACACAAAACCGCCCAGCAATACGACATGGCAATACATCGCATTTCCCAAAGCAAATCACCGTTGCCATCATCATATGATCATTCACATGGATTCAGCCACCATGCTAGGCGTCATGCGCATGTATCCGTCTGAGCAGCTTCTCCGCCAACATTGAAATTGAAATTGTTTACAACATGTACCGTATGCGCCGGCTTACACCAAATACCGTACGCGCCGGTTGCTGTCTATGGGCCCTCCCAACTATGCCATACAAAGAATTTACAAGTCAGGGCTAGACCCTTAACCAACTTAATCCAACCTCTCCATGGATTTTCGGGGGTTTTACTCCCCCCCGGGGAGTGTGCGGTGCGGATTGAGGGCAGCGTGCATTCAGGGGCGTGCGAAGGTGCAATGTGCGGAGGCGCGGCGAGAGGAAGTGCGGGATTTGATGCGAGATATGAGTAGGATATGATGTAGCCATTGCACAATATGCGTGTGGAGTTGTGCAAGGATGCGAGTCGTGTCGAGTCGTGCTTTGGAGATGAGTTTGTCAGGGGGGTCAGTGCGGGCAGTAAGTAGGGAGGTGAGACTTGCGATGGTGGATGAGTGCGGTGTACCCGTGCGGCTCATGACGATGGGAAGGATATCGACCTCGGTACATGGCCAGTTGTTGCGGATGGCATTTGCGAGGGGTGTGTATTTGGCTCGAATCAATTGGGCTGTATGGGATAAGTTGTGGTCCGTGCAGTACTTCCACTCCCCTACCTGAGTTTTCTTATTGAAATTGAAATTGAAATTGTTTACAACATGTCCCGGCAAACTAGACCGGCGGCTGTCTCACGGGCCACTCTACTTCGCCATAAATGACTTATTAGCAAGTTGGGCCCGGGTCTCTCCGACCAAGTACATTTCTTATCGACACACCTATCTGCAATGTGTGTCGACGTTCCTCGGGAGTTATATAACTGTAAGCAACCGCAGTAATTGCCACAGTCCCCCCACCTAAGCAGTAACAGCGTAATAATTTTGTAATCAAGAAAAACATATCTAAAAATAAATCCACTTGTCTAGAAATGCAAAACTAAACTGCTGCTCGACCTTCACGATGCACGGCCCGCTCCCGCCGAACCGGGGTGTCGACCGGCCTAGGCCGGTCGGCGTTCGGGAGGGACGACGGGCCAGCCTAATCTAGCTCCCGCGTGACTTCGGTCTTGCCGAAGGTAGAAGGGGAAAGGCTGGCAAAAAACCCCTCCTCGCGCGGTCGCTCGTCGATCCCGCCGCTCCATCCCGTAAACCCCGCCCCAAGGTCTTGCCGCGTCCACCGACGCGGCGGTCCTCCGTGTCGAGGTCCCCCATCACCTCGAGGATAGGTGGGGGGGGGCCGAGACACACAGACATAGAAAAAACTAGCGCTCCTGCCTCCGCGCCTGAATTTTCCCCGCTCATTTCCCCGGTTTTTTCTCTGTCTAGTACCCGGGTACCTGTCGGTTTTCCGGCTTGTGGCCGTACCCTCCCCCCTCTGACCGCGCGTCCACCGAGCAGCCTTTTCTTGAGCGGGGGCCTCCGCGCTCACCCGGGCCCACGCTCAAGGACCCCTAGGAGTATGAAGGTCTGTCGGGGTAGTGGGTGTCGAAGAGGGGGGGGGGGCATGTCACCGTAGCCGGATCCGGCGGGCCGCGGGCGCCCGGAATTAAACAAAACCCTCCGTGCCGGGTTTTCCGGCGGCGCCGACCCAAAGGGTCGTCGCCGCCAGATCGTGTCGCTCCTCCCGTCGCGACCGTCCTCCTTGCCGTCCCAGCTAACTCCTCCCCCCCGGGAGATGACGCTGGACGACGTAGCGGCGCGCTAGTGAGCGCCCTACCTTAGTGCTGCTCCTCAACTAGCTCGACGCCGGGTACGGACATTGTTTTTAGTATCCGAAAAAAGCCCTCCGTACATGGCTTTCCGGCGGCGGCTGATCCAAAGGATCGCCGCCGCCTCATATAGCCGCTCCTCCGTCCGCAACTAGCCACCGGCCTGTGCCATGTCTTGCCTCACCCCTCGGCAAGGTTCGACCGGCACATGGCTGGTCGACGGCTAGCGAGCGCCCTTTCATGGCGCTGCTTCCCGGCTGGCCACCACCAACTCCAACACCCGCCTCTCACCGATGATCCGGCCGTACCCTCCTCGCCATCAAACGCTGCCGTAGTACAGGCCGCACCCCTCAAAGTAAGACTGTATCAAGGAGTCTCTGTACGCGAAAAAACATATCGGACGGGCCGAGCGGGAGATCTTGGCGCCGGTAGTGCACAGAAATTATTTTTTCAAAAGCCCTCTCTTCAGGGCTTTCCCGAGAGCTGCTGATCCCACGGATCGAGCTGTCGACCCTCTTAGCCCCCTATCGTGCCAGGCATGACACGGCTACGGGGTTTCCAGCGCCCACCACGGGGAGGTGAGAGGATGCCGACGGGCCTGCGAGCGCACCCCCCTCCGGGGCCGCCGCCGCTGCGCCGCCGGCGGGCGCCTGAATTTTCTTAATATATGAGTATCGGCGGCGACCGTTTGTGTGGCCGACGAATCGTGGTGCGAGGAGGCGGATGAAATCGGGTTAGTGCGCCGGGGGTCGTAGCGCAGGGAGGAGAATCTCAGGGGGGAGGACGGCGGGGCACGAGGTTAGGGAGTCGGGTGAAAGACCTTCGTCGGCAGCAACAAGGCGGGTGGGCATGTGGGTGGGGTGAGGGGGGTGACAATCAAGAGGGGTGTGGGGGGGATTGGGGGAATTGAATGATTTGATGGGTTTGTTACCGAAGTCTTCAGTGATGGTGTCCCAGCGTCCTCGTGGAGGCGGGTGAGGTCGTGTTGTTGGCCGCGAGTACACCAGTCGCACTGCCATGTGGCTGGTCCCATAGCTGGGCGGCATTGGGAATGGACGGCAAAGTGCGGGCATATGAAGCAGTAGGAGGTGGGTTAT
Organism: Tetraselmis chui; assembly: GCA_026401115.1. Lineage (NCBI taxonomy): Eukaryota > Viridiplantae > Chlorophyta > Chlorodendrophyceae > Chlorodendrales > Chlorodendraceae > Tetraselmis > Tetraselmis chui. The sequence continues at coordinate 105,774 of JAPMLY010001302.1, forward strand.
GTGTGCAGTGGGTCATGACATATGGAGCAGGCAGTGGGGGAGGGGGTGGGGAGGCATACCGATGTGGGGGTTAAGGAGATGAGGCGGAAGCCTTCGTCGAGTTGGAGTTGAGTGTCCCATTCCGTGAGGTGTTCCGGGGCCCATTCAACCATGGACTGAATTTGGCCGTATTCTGTGTCCTTGTGCTTGGAAATTATGCGCGTAACGTCGCATGGGGGGGAGTGGTGGTCTGAGGGGGTGAGGTATTCTGTGTCTATGTGTGTGGTGGGTGCGGTGGGGGTGGAGTGTCTGGTACAGGAGGTGTAGATGCCGGATGAGAGGTTGGGGGGGGGGAGCTAGGAAGGTGTGGGGAAAGGAGGGGAATCCATGAGGGGTGGACAGTGGTGGGGGGGGGATGCTTGCTTGGGGGTGAGGCTTGTGATGGGGAGGCGGTTGTGGATAGTATTGGAGGGTTCGGTGAGGATTGCTGCGAGGAGGCGTATGGGGATTGAAATTGGGGTAGTGGACCCCGTGAGCTTAGAGATGGACTTGCAGGATTTGAGTATGAAGGAGGAGGGGGTGGCGCGGAGGAGGACTTGTGGCCATGTGGTGATGTTAATTTTCCATAGGGGGGTGAGTCGGGGGAGGAGGGAGGCGTGTGTTTTGCGGGGACCTCCAACACATTTTGCGCGGCAATGACTACAACTTTTTTCTTCTTCATGTTCCCACCTTGCTCTAGCTGAATAGTTGAGCCATGTTCATCTATAAGGCAATAGAAGGAAATGATCAAATCTCTCCTCAACAAGGCATCAATGCAATTTCCATAATTCAATGTATTTGAACGCCACTTACGCAGAATGTCATCTTTGTTCTTTATCCTCTTTGAAATGAAAGCCTTGGAGGGGGGACATCCATCTTGTATTGGTCCACAGCCCACTCGATAAGGGTCTTGTAGCTGGGACGGACCTCGCCTTGAGAGTTGTAATGGTTGATGGTGCCGACTTGCTGCGCATAGGTCAAGTGGGCACGCTTATCGCCTTTCGCGCGCTTGACACCGGTTCTCCCACCATTTTTCATGCGTACGTCTGTCTCGGCTTCGTCCTTGTCGACAAGCGGGCTGGACGCAGCAGCAGGCAGACGTGCGGCGGCGAGTCGAGGGGAAAAACGAAGCGCATGGCTCGCATGAGTCGTAGCAGCGGGTTGCTGTGCCATCGGGCCGGCACGTTTCAACAAGCAGGCAAAGCAACGCTTGCTCATCGGCCCGTCGTCCTCCGTCTCTGGATGCGCCGCCTCATACGCGCCGTGGCACATGTGGTGAAGCAGGTTGCTGCACCCAACCGTGTTGCACTCGTTGAGCTGAGGCGGGGCGTTCGCCCCTTGCACCTTGCAATACTCACCATACAAGCATGCGTTGCTACCCTGCCGCATGGCAGCATGTCCCTTCACGCCGCACGACTGCGCACAACGGCAACAGACCGTTCTGGTGGTAGAGGCACGAAAAAAACTGGGTGTCCACTACACCCATTGATTTTGGCCACTTTGGTCCCCCCCCCCCCCCCCCCCCCCCCCCCCCCCCCCGGTCACTATAGGCATGGGTTCAATACAGGCCTATATTCACTACAGGCCTCTCTGAACACCTGGAAAAAATCCGCCCCCCCCCCCCCCCCGGGGTCGGTCACTATAGGCCTGGGTTCACTACAGGCATGTTCACTACAGGCCTCGTGTCGCTGTAATGGGATGCGAGTCAGGGTTCTTGTACAGCTCCGCAAGGAAACTTCACAGGTCCTTTTGTATTAATGTGAACATCTGCTTTACATATGCATGATAAATATCTCTATCTGTACCTCCACAGGTACTGGTACTGGTACTACCGTATATTAACCAGAAATAATCCGCCCGCCAGCTGTATATCGTCACCTGAAGCAGTAAAGACAGCCGCCACAGAATCGTCTCTTGGCACTTCATATTCACACCGCATGAAGCGGCTCCTCTTGGATCAGTGCGACAGTGCGCTCATCGCTCCGTCAGGGTCAGTGCTTTGTGCATTCGGGAACTGGATGATGTGAGCAAGAAGCGCCGCGTGGTTTTGAAGAACGCTGCCATATTTCTCGACGAGCAAAACCGTTTATAGCGCATACATATCACTGGCGCAGATGAGGGATTCAGATGAACATCAGAGGGCGGCAGTGAGTCGTCGTGTGGGCGGGGGCATGAACGGTGTCCTTACTGCCTTCATAGCGGCAGCATTGATCATGGCCGTAGCTTCGCTCGATAGTGAGGCGCAGCAGGAGCAGCAGACCCTGCGACCCAGGAGGTCAATTCGCGCGAAGGTGATCAACCCTGGCGTCGGACCCAAATTTCTGCGCCAGGATGCGTTGAATGAGAGTACAGGGCCAACACTGTCGGTTAGGCTGCAAGGCGCGCTGCCACGGCGGCTGGTGATAGTGCCGCAGTGCGGAATGGGTAACCGGCTCATGGCTCTGTCACGGGCAGAAAGTCTGGCGCGGAGACTGGATGGGGCGCAGGTGAGGAGCAGTATATAATAATACGCCGCCGACCGCCCTAATAAAAGAAGGCCTGATAAACCTTCAGCCGGACAAGATGAGACGGGGGCCGCAGAGATGATAGGGAATTATTACAGTATATAGAGAGTAGTACATCAGCATATTCACAGTTACGCACGCTGTTGGAGTTTGGAAGGTATGGTTACACGGGATGTCTAGCCGGCCCCGCTAGGGGGCCAGCAGTGGGGACAAAGGAAGTGAATAGAGAGAGATGGCGGCCGTCAAAGGCACCGGCAGGGCCGGCCGACCGCCACTAACGGGGAAAAAGAGTACCGCTATTAATACAACACTAAGTACTAAGATAAGGACTAGCTACCATGTACATAAGCACTAGGTAATGCATTGCTAGTTCTAACACACGCGGCCCATCACCATATGTGCCAGATCACGTTAGGGTGAGTAGTGGTCGGGTCATCGCTATACCCTGAAAGCATATACTGTCGTTGAGACGGAGTTACTTGGCGTTTCTTGTTCACTCCACTGCAGACGGCGGGGCTGTGTTTCTGAAGCTGCGGGTGCTGCTGGAAAGTTTTTTTTTTTTTTAACTCTCTGCCCGTAATGGTGCGGTGGTCGACATTTGGTCAGATAGCGATATATCGCTACATCAAGATAAGCTATTTTCGTGGCACGCCGGGCTCCTATCTTCGTGATGCCTTCCTTGCAAGAGGGTTGTGCAGCAGCTGCTGTATTTTCCCGCCCCTTTCTCACTTTTTTCTCCTTATTCCTTGCTGATGGCGGATTCCGCAGCTTTCTTTGTAATGGTAACGACTACATCAGGAGTATTTGAATATTTTATTGATAAATATTGAAAATACCGGCGAATAGCAGTTTAATACCACCCACGCGTACTTTGATACAATTGCCAAGAAAGGAAATTAGAAAAGCACTTGTGCAAAGATGAATAAAGTACCAATAAAATCATACCAATTACACATTAGTTCGTTCGCAACGAAAGACATGCGATATTTAAGACTGACCTCCTCCGCTTTCCCTTTGTTACTACGCAGCTCTTCCTAAACTGGTATCCGGCAGGCAACGTCCAGATGACCGCCGAAATGGCTTTCGACCCCTTCACCTTGCCCCCATCTTTCGCGATGGCCTCCCTGCGTCAGCGCGCCGACTTGGGTGTCTACGGCTCCTGCTTGCCGGCCGCGCACTGCCGGGCGAAGATGCGCACCCTGTTCCCCAGTGAGTCAAAACGGCCTGTATGTGTGAGCTCGCCCGTCTCAGTCTATTATTTTAAATTGAACGCCGTACTTGTTTACAACATATACCCGCAATATATGTATATCCTGCCTTGAACCGTCCTCTGAAGTAAATACCAAACTAAACTAATGATTAGACCCTAATATTGTCGCATTGCAGTTTAAACCCTAATTGCGAACGCCACATTCATGTCCCCATTGAAAAACAAACTAGGGTACGTGGGCGAATATATCCCCCTCTAGGGATAGCTTCATATACAAAAACCCGACGCGGCATCCCGACGTACCAAAACGTACCAAAACGTACTGGAAAATACCAAAACGTATCGAAACGTACCATATTTACCGGCAGAAAATTCGTGCGTAATCGTCGTATCTTCGTACATTTATTTTGCGTTGTTCGGAAAGTTTTCCTGCATTTTCATGGATAAGAAACGTGCTGGCTTTGATATCATAAAAAAGCCGATTGATATTTCATAGTAATTAAACTAAATCATTTCTTACAAGAAAAAGCAGTGGAGGCCACCAAGCAAAAAAAGTTTCATAGTTATTCATATTTCCAATACGGTATACTGTATCATACTGTAATACTTACTTACATTACTCACTCACGAACAAATAATAATACGGAAAAAAACCTCTCTCTCTCTCTCTCTCTCTCTCTCTCTCTCTCTCTCTCTCTCTCTCTCTCTCTCTCTCCCCCCCCCACCCCCTTTCTCTCTCTCTCTCTCTCTCTCTCTCTCTCTCTCTCTCTCTCTCTCTCTCTCTCGCTCTCTCAAACTCACGCA